>NC_069424.1:49190195-49269678 GCF_026875155.1 Cherax quadricarinatus
GGGGGGAAGGGCTTTTTCAGTTTTGTGGTGATGTTGAAACGGCGTTTCATGTGGTTTCTTTGTACCTCCTTGGAGGGGGTGAGATCATGGATGGGTGGGGTTATCAGACTGTTGGGGGGGGGTCGTTTGCCGCTTTTAAGGGCTTTACTACTAGATGTAAGGGGAGTGCCTAGGGATGTTGGAAGGGCTATAATGTATATCATAGTGGATTATCTGGACATTTCATGGGGAAGAGGGGGATTAAGGGGTGATATGAGGATAAAAGCGTTGGCGGCTAGATTCTATAGGACGAAGTGTAGGAATAAGTTGGTTTATGGGGCGTCTTGGGAAAAAAGTTTCCCGGAAGGTTATAGGAACCTCACTGTGGGTTTCCTTAGGCGGGGTCCCTGAGGATGGACAAAGGAGTGGTCTCCTTATGGGGGATGTAAAGGGGGGGGTTGTTTTTGGTTTTATCTGGAACTGATGTAGTGTGTAAGAGGAAGGTAGTGAGAATTTGGTATGGATGGTACGCCATGTTTCACGAGAATGTTTGTCATAGTGAGATGTAAGTGTGGTTTCCAGGGTTATATTTCTAAGCCTGATGGTTATGTTCACTGGGTTTAAAATTTCCTTGAAAGCCAGGATACCGAGCCCTTAGGATCTCGTTTTTAAGTAATTAGATTGGCACGTTGGTATCAACACAAAATTTTTCTGAGATACGTGTCAGTTTTTTTGGGACTGGTAAATTTACTAGTTAATATTACTACAAATATTTTCACTGTTTGTGGACATTTTTTGTCATTTAGTGGATGATCTAAAAGGGTTGTAGAATATGGTTTTCTTTATTATTTTAAATATGTTTTATTTATTGCAGAAAAATTTGTAAATAAATTTGCAGTGTTTATTCATGGGTAAGCACTGTTAAGTTTGCATTAGGTTTTCTTGTATGTGAAGATATGCAAATCTAATGGTTGCTCCCTTAATTATATACATGTTATGGTGCTGTACTGTTTCGCTGAAGTCATACCATGTTTTAATAAAATGTTGATTTTGAAAAAAAAAAAAAAAAAAAAAAAAAAAAAAAAAAAAAAAAAAAAAAAAAAAAAAAAAAAAATTAGTAGAAATTGTTTTCAATGACCATTCATTAGGGAAATTAATGTATGTTATTTAGAATGGGGACTGTATATACGGGGGGGGGGGGGGTAGAAGTGTCAGCTGTGTCGGCACTGGCAATAATGAGTATTGTAAAGGAGGGTTTGAAGATTATGTGGATTAATAATATATAAATAACAAAGTGGAAAAAATAATGCAGATTGTAGGTTTGGGTTTTCCTTGGTTATAATAATAATGATGAATATTGTTATGTTATCTTGTGTAATCTTACTTAACATAGTTACATTGGATGTAATGTATATGGGATGAGGGACAGTTGTGACAACACAACGTTAATCGTCTGTGTTCATTTAGACAATGAGATTTATAATTTTGAGTAAGAACTGATACTGTGTTCTTTTATCTATTTTATGTATTGTGTTGTTTTAAATAAAAATATAAAAAAAAAACAAAATCTAAAAATATATTGAAAGAGATCTAGTTAAATAATATAATTGTGTATATCATTGTTCACTTCCGCTAAAAGATAAATATCGTGAAGAGCAAAAAAAAAAAAAAAAAAAAAAATAGCATTACCGCATATGCCTTTTCACATTATTTTGTTACATATAGAGTAATAGTGTAAATAGCCTCTGTGCCCCTTTCATTGTTTGTATATCTCTAACACAGCAGTAATACGTCTAGTTAGTTGTGTCCTTCTACATAACATATTCCAGGTGTTCTACCAATATTAATACAGAATTAATGATCTGTCCTCCATTCTGCACATAGAAATTAAACAAAAAATCCCAACATGTGTAAATTAGACTCAGAAACCTTGCCATAAATGGTACTAAGAAGCTGCTCTCCAGATTATAAATATGTTATTTAGACTCATTGTAAAAACTTAGTTTGTGAGGAAAATAACTTCAGTTTTATACGAACATTTTCAACCCCTTAAAGTCTAATATGGATTATGCAGTGAACTTTTATAACAAATTATTGTAAGATTAATACAAATGATTGATGTGTAAACAAGAGTTCTTGATGGTCCGTGTGGCTACATACTTTACCTTGATGGTCCGACTGGCTATGTATCGAACCTTGATGGTTCGTGCAGCTACGCACTGATTCTTGAAGGTCCTTGTTGCTACGTACTGAACCTTGATGGTCCGACTGGCTATGTATCGAACCTTGATGGTTCGTGTAGCTACGTACTGATCCTTGAAGGTCCTTGTTGCTACGTACTGAACCTTGATGGTCCGTGTTGCTACGTACTGAACCTTGATGGTCCGTTTACCTGGAGTATACGTGAAAAGAGTTTCGGGGGTCAACGCCGCCGCAGCCCGGTCTGTGACAAGGCTTCATGGTGGATCAGGACCTGATCAACCAGGCTGTTACTGCTGGCAGCACGTAATCCAACATACGAACCACAGCCCGGCTGGTCAGGTACTAATTTAGGTGCTTTTCCAGTACCTGCTTGAAGACAGCCAGAGGTCTGTTGGTAATTCCCATGATGCATGTTGGGAGGCAGTTTTAACAGTCTTGGGCCCCTGACTTTTATTGTGTTGCCTCTTATCGTACTAGTGGCACCCTTATTTTTCATTGGGGGGATGTTGCATCGTCTGCCGAGTCTATTACTTTCGTTGGGAGTGATTTTCTTGTGTAAGTTTGATACTAGTCCCTCTAGGATTTTCCAGGTGCATGTGCATGTGCATGTGCATGTAGTAGTAGGTGAATTAGTGTGCACTACGTAGCAGAGTTTACTGCCAGAGGGGAATCATAGGGGTGTGTCCCGTGTGGAAAAAAATAATAATAATTGAACTTTTCATGTCAGAGGAAAGAAAGTCTCCCTGATAACATTGAGTATACATAGTGTATAGTGTATACTACAGTGGCTCCCTAGTATATTGATGATAAAGGCTAAAGTGTCATTTGAAAACAGGTGAATTTGTAAATGAAGTGATAAGCCTATAGAGGAAGGTGCCAGAAGTCGCCAGAAACTTACCACAGGTCAGCTGTTTTTAATAATCTTCCTGGCCTGCTAGTGTACTCGCATATAATCTAGTGATACCAGTGAATAGCAAATACAGTGTTTGTAGTAGCAACTAACCAGTATTATAATGGTACTTAGTGGAGTGGAGTGACTTTCATTAGTTTCTTTTTCTTGAAATACGAGACGTTACTGTGAATTTCATATAACCTGTAGTTACCAGCGGTCGCAATATACACAACGAGAAGCAATTATTACTACAGAAAAAAGCGTCCTTCCTCCAAAATTGCACAGTCAAACTATAGTGATAATATAGCATTTATTGTGGTGGAGACGGGAAAAAAAAAAAAATAGAAAAGCCAGATACAGTGATTGATAAACAAGGAGGTGACCGTTCGTCATTGTAGGAGCTGCCAGATATCACCGGCTCTTCAACACGCAAGTTATACTTTTGTATCAGTCAAATCACATATTACTCGGGTAGATAATTTCCAGTAGATCCTTCATGCGTTAGCTCAAATCACCGACCAGTATGTTTTAAATAAGTGACCCACTGATCAGAGCAGATCGACTGGTCCGGACCCTTGACTGGTCCGAAACCCTTGACTGGTCCGAACCCGGGACTGGTTTCAAAAGGTTTTCGTTGGACAATAAAGCAGACTGTAAACGGATGGGGTTGTAGGCGCCCTTATAAAACACAAACATTAAAAATCAGGAACGTGACGGGTAAGCTGTCCAATATACAAAAAGAGTTAGAAACAGAAATACAAATAGCAAGAGCTTCATTTAAGGTTATTAATATAATATTCAAGAGGTTGCTAGTAGAATTGCAGTAAATCAACCATTCAAATCATTATGAAGCTGTGTGTAGTCTGTGATCAGTCAAACAAAAAGGGCTTCCACAAAGGATAAATTGTCAAAAAGGCGGGGGTGAGATCATGGAGGGTGGGGGGGGGTTATCAGACAGTTTGGGGGGGGGGTCGTTTGCCGCTATTTAAGGGCTTTCCTACTCGATGTCAGGGGAGTGCCTAGGATGTTGGAAGGCTATAATGTATACATAGTGATTATCTGGACCATTTCATGGGGAATGAGGGAATAAGGGGTGATAAGAGGATAAAAGCGTTGGCGGCTAGATTCTATAGGACGAAGTGTAGGAATAAGTTGGTTTATGGGGCGTCTTGGGAAAAAAGTTTCCCGGAAGGTTATAGGAACCTCACTGTGGGTTTCCTTAGGCGGGGCCCTGAGGATGGAACAAAGAGTGGTATCAACCAAAATTTTTCTGAATACGTGTCAGTTCTTTGGGACTGGCACATTACAGCAGCCTTATCCTTATTACTACTCTAATCTTACGTTTAACTTTTTTTGTCAGATGAAGGTTCTATGTGAAAAAATTTAAGTGTATGTATAGGTTTTGGGTCTATACCATGTTTTTATGGGGTTTAAACAACAAAGTCTGTGGACAAGATTTTCGGATATATACATATTGTGGGAGTAAATTATGTATAGGGTTTGGTTATAAACCCATTAATGTGCCGAGGTTTGTTATAAATACTTGTTTTGGATTCTTTTATTATTGTATTTTTACATGCATGTTTTTCTATTTCGCTGAATCAACAATTATGTATTAGAGGGTTAACAAATTAATAATTGTAAAATCTGTTTCTCTATGGTTATTGTGCAAGGAATCATATTTCCTTCCGGCACCTTATTGGTTAGGATCTAATGTACCATAAACTTAATAACAATAAGCTTGTACCCTGTCCATCGCGGTATGTTAGGGTTTTGTTTTGTTTTGTTAGAGGTTATGGTAGTTTTGGTTAATCGTGATGTTTGTTAAATTGTAATGATGTTTTTGTTGTAATAAGGACATGTCAGTATTCAATTTATATTGTTAAACTATGTAAAGTTTTCTTTTTGGTGTTTTCTTTGGGTACAATGGCTTTTTCGGCAACTATTAATGACAGATAAACTTAGTGAGATTGTCTTAGCGTGTATTGTTTTTGCTAAAACAAGATGTCATAATACTTTGGTCCCTTTCCCGCAAGGAAAACCTGGTACAGTAGCTCAAAAGAATGTTTTGTATTCCTGTACTATAATATTGCCTCCTTAGTACTTTGTAAGGTTTATAAATAAAAAATAAAAATCAAAGTCTGGGAGTGTAATACCACTGTATTTGTATGAACTTGGCAGTGACATTGTTCTATGTAATATTAACTCTTTTTGCAATGTATTTTAGACACTGGTTGAGGTGGTCCTGTGTTGGATTCTTGTGTATTACTCGGTTCTGTGTTAATAATCATCTTGTATTTGCATTACTTTCAATAAAATACGTTATCTATTAAACGTAATTAGAAGGATTATTAATAAATAAATAACAACAGTGGATATAAATGCATATTGTAGGCTGTGCGTCTTTTGTTAAATAATAATAATCAGAATAATGCATATTGTAATAGTGTGTTTTCTTGCTTAACATAGTGCATGGGATATCATGCATTGGCGATGTGGGACAGTTGTGTTAGCACAAAGTTAATGTCTGTGTGATTTGTTAATAAAATTTATAATTCTGTGTAAGAACTGATAATGTGTACTTTATCTATTTTAATGTATTGTATTGTTTTAAATAAAATATAAAAAAAAATCCCGATGACATCCAATCAATAACCCTATAATATATATCAATTCAAAGAAACCTAAACCAACGGGCTTATAGAGCAGCCCATGAAAAAACAATAGTATTAAGAAAACAGAAAGTCAAGCTTTCTAAAAATATTTCACCCATATCATTAAAACCACTACTAAGATGTAAGTCGGTTACACAAAACAGAACAAACAGTGCATGAACTTCACACGTCGATAAATACGAAGCCTTCCACCACACGCAAAACTTCATTGTATATATAAATTTCGCAATCACCAGTGCAACCCATTTTAGTCATTTCCATTACACACTATACCAATAATATTCGTTGCAGATATATAATATTCCTCACATTACGACGTCCTGTCGTCACTTTGTCATTAGCATAATTAATAATTAAATTGAAGAACTATTTTTTTTATATTTTTAGTTAAAAAAACAACACAATACATAAATAGATAAAAGAACACAGTATCAGTTCTTTATCAAAATTAGAATCTCATTGTCATAATGAACATCAGACGATTATCTGTTTGTCACTACTGTCCCTCATCCATATACATTACATCAATGTAACTAATTTAAAGTATGATTACACAAGATAACATAAACATTATCATCATTATTATTATAACCAAGGAAAACCCAAACCTACAATCTGCATTATTTTTTCCACTTGGTTATTTATATATTATTAATCCACACATAATTTCACCCTCCTTTACAATACTCTTATTGCCAGTGCAGACACAGCTGACCTTCTACCTCCCCCCCCTAATGTACAGTCCCCTTCGAAATTAACCTACATTTATTTCCCCTAATGAATTGGTCCATTGAAAACAAGTTTCTAACCTAAAATAACCCAACCCAGCAGACTTCCACACAAAAACAGTCAGGGTCATTATAAGACATGTAAGGAAGAAGGGGGGGGGGCGAGTCCCAGCACTCATATATGTATACATCTACGCATAGCATATACACATACGTGTATGTGCACTATTCATAAGAACAAACTAAATCATACAAAGAAATAAATCGCTAAAATGACTTGTCTGCACCTAAACTAAATATTACAATCTATGACAGAACTATACCAAAGACATTGGTTCCTCCCCCAAACAACCCTACACATACACAAAGTTAATGTTCTGATTAAACTCAATATATAATAGGACCTTCCATATAAAATAAGGGTATATATAAACCCCATCAAATAACTTAATATTTTTTGTACATAGTGCATAAATGTACCCATTTCAATACATAAAATAAAAAAGCAGGTGAATGACAAGGCTAAATCTATCTTCAGATTAAAATTATATAAGGACATAACATCACATTATACATATATAATAAACCTCCAATATAAAATGATTCTTATAACAATAAGGGAAAAAACCGAAAATCATCATACAACTTTGACTCTGTATTTTACAAAATTCAGAAGGTCTACATACACCCGAGCCCCCAACGTCTCCCTACAATAAACTTTTACCCCCCTCAACCACCGTGCAAACCAATCAACCAACCTCACCAGCTTCCAATCACACATAGAGGGCCACCAACTGAAGAGACCAACCCCTTGCCTCTCACCCCAAATTCCAACGGAGTAAACGTTCAACAGAAAAGTCAACGATAATCCCTCCGAAAACAATTGCTCACCTTCCCCCCATATAATTGTTTTGTTCCTACAATGCTGTCCTATAAAAACACGCCCCAACGCTTTATCCTAATTTCCCCTCCACCTCCTCATCCCCAAGAAACAAACAAGTAATCAACTATTACATATCTGATAGCCCTTCCCACCTCTTTGGGTACCCCTTCCATATCTAACATTAAAGCCCTAAGGGGTGATATCTTTCCCCCCCAATAAAAAGAAAACCCTCTTCAAAACCACAATCTTACCACTCCAATGCATGAAACAAAATATAACTATAGAAAAAGCGTTTCAACTTTCCCCACAAACCATTTGTCCTCTTCGCTTCCGGGCTGAGTGGACGTGCTGCGCAGGCGCTCCCGATTCAGTTGATTTTCTGCGCAGTTTACCTGTTTTGAGCAATCAAAATGGCGGACAGACATGGACGTAGGGTGAATACTGTCTGTGTGGAATTAGTACGTGGGGCCCTAAGCAGTTCTACCATGCAGTGATACTCCTACGATTATTCGCGATGTGTAATGGGATACCCAATGAAGAGCTTTAATGGTGTGGCCTCGAACCTAATACCCCCCCCAATCTTCTCCCTCCCCCTATCCATCCTCGCCCCTTTTATCCTTTCCTCCTCTCCCCCTCCCCACCCCCCCTTTTGCCCTTCCTCTTTTTGTCCTTTGGGATTTCTCCCACAGGCGCGTTATCCTGGTTGAGGAAAGGAAACCGGTCCATTCCCATTCCGTTGAGGGTTCTAGCGGTGGCGTAGTTTGCCGTGGAATCTGATCGCCTGGGGATGTCCCGATCCCTCTCACGTACCCGAGTAGCTCTTGGGTGACTTTCGGGCGACGATGTATCTCTGGAAGCCACCTTTCGGATTCCGGGTGGTGGCCGAAGGAGGTATGCTTTGTGGCGGATATCCGCGCCCCTCTTTTTGTCCAACAAGGTAGTCGGGCAGATGTGAGGTTTGCATCCCGATTGTTATTACAGCATGAATGTAGGGATGCAACGGGTTTACCCCATGCTGCAATCTGCGCTACTTGCGGTGCTGAGGTCCTCTGGGTGGGCGCGGAGGAGGATTTCTGGACCTTTCATTCCTCCTAGGACCTATCCTCTCCCCGGTCCCCCCTTTTTTTTCTTTTTTTTATTTTGTATTTCTTTCTTTCTTTTTTTTTTCTTAAAAACAAAAAGCAAGAAGTAACCTAACCATGGCAGACCTAGTCCATGAACCCTGTACCCCCCCCCGGGCCCCTTCTTGATACCGCACCCCGTTCTGACCCTGCCTCGTCTTTGACCACTCTTCAGACATTCCTCATGCCTCTGTACCTATTGCCGGTGCTGTTTCCTCACCCGCTTCAGGTACTGAGGCCTCGACTGACTCCTTCGATTTATCGGACCTTCGCTCTCCTCTGACTATGCTTCCGGGCCTCTCCCTCTACGGTGCGGCAATTTTCAAATCGCCGACCCGTTCCACGTCGGACCAACTCTGGTCCCACGCCTAAACGCCAACGACAATTACCTGCTGATGATACTTCTCCACCTTCTCGTTCTCTCAGAAACGATCGACACGTCCTTCACAAACCTTTCCACGCTCAGTTTCAGACTGAACATGGACTAAATTCTTCACTTTACGACCAACTTCCTCTACTGCCTATCTTTCTGACCATAGTATTGGCAAGGCACTCCTACCCATGTTGGTAAAGATATTTCTTTCATGCTCTTAAGAGCGGTACCGCATCATTACCGTACAGAATGCTACCCAGGCTCATGAGCTCTCTCGTCTTTCCCATATCGATACTGTTCCTGTCACTCTTGAAAAACATCATTCCCTCAATTCTTGTAGTGGTACCGTCATTCTGCCCCATACCATAGTTTTAACGAAATTTCCAGACATGTGGCACTGACATTCTAGAACAGCTTTGGGAACTCCAAGATCTCCCAATCCTCAAGGTAGACACTTACGTTCTTCCTGCCCGTGGGCAGAGACGATACCCTAGCAATGTGGCTCGTTTAACTTTTGACAGCCGAGAACTCCCATCCTCAGTTTATATAGCAGGACACCGGTTACAAGTTCGAAAGGTGATCCCTACACCACAACAGTGTAGAAATTGCTGGGGATTTGGCCATCCAGCGAAATATTGCAGATCTATCGCCGAATGCCCAGTCTGTGGTGCCGATGACCATTCTAATACGTCTTGCAATCGATCTCCCTCTTGCCTTAACTGTCATGAGGCTCACCCTTCGTACTCTCGCCGTTGTCAGGTCTATTTAAACGAGCGGGAAATCCGTTACCTCAAAGAGACAGAAGGTCTCCCTTATGCCATGGCAGTTTCTCATCTCCGCCTCCAAGGGAGACTCCCACGTGTTTCTTATTCCCGTGTTTCAAAACGTCCCCCCACTTCTGGTATCCCATCTTCTACACCCACCTCTGTGGTTACCTCTCCCATAATCACTCCTGTATCTAATCCTTTTGCTGTCCTCGGCTCAGACGTCCCTACTTCAACGCCTCAGTCTAATCTCGCTTCTTCGAGTTCTCTCTCACAAGCCTCAGTATCGACGAGACCTCGTACGACACCTCCTCCCAATCGTCCCTCTACTTCTCAAAAGTCAAAAAAAGGTCCGGTAACACCTCCTACCCATCTTCCACCTCCTCATTTTACCCTCCCTGTCTCTGTCCCTAGTTCTTCCCCTCTCACTGGCTCAGTTACAAGTGCAGAGGTTCACCCTCCTCCTCGTAATGTACCTTCCTCCCCTGTTCCCTCCCAAGTTTCTTCCTCTTCTGCCACCTCCCAGGTTCCTGCCTCCTCTGTCCCCTGCCACGCTTCTCCAGTTCCCTCCACCCTTTCGCCCCCCCCCTACCTTGGTACAGTCCAATACAGTTCCAATCTTTACTCATCCTCCCCCTACCATTCCCAATATTGTCTCCCATACGACATCTCTGAATTCCGAAACACTTGAAGCAATCTCTGAATATATTGCAGAGACCAAACCATCAATGGACACTGATCCACCTTCCGCTCTTTCTCTCTCCTCTGCTCCATCTGCGCAACTCCTTTCTTCACAGCGCACCGTTCCTTCGCTGCTTGAACATTTTCCACTGCCTCCGCATGTGGACTTTTCTAACCCTTCTAGTCCGTAGGAACCCTTACCTGCGGATTTCAAGTATCTTTATCATTGCCAATCATGGCCTATTTACAGTGGAATATACGCGGCCTCAGGGGTAATCGGGGTGAGCTTCAGATGTTACTCTCCCAGTTTGCCCCTGTTGGTGTTTGCTTACAGGAACCAAAATTACACTCTGCTGTTATTTCTCACATCTCAGGCTATAATTTATTGTATTCTTCAGATCCTTTTCCTGATGGGACCTTTAATGAAAGTGCCCTTCTTCTCCGCACTGATATTCCGTACCATCAGCTATTTGTTCATACTTCGCTGCATTACACAGCAGCCCGTATCCACTTACATAGGTGGTATACGCTCTGTTCTTTATATCTCTCTCCTTCTCGGGCATTATCTATTCCGGATTTTGCCTTCCTTGTTTCGTCATTACCGCCACCGATTCTGTTACTTGGTGATTTTAATGCCCACCATTTCCTCTGGGGGGGGTCTCACTGTGATTCCCGTGGAATTCAGTTAGAGGCTTTTCTTGCCACCCACCCCCTCCATGTTTTAAATACAGGTACTCACACCCATTTTGATCCTCGGACTCATACTCTCTCTTGCATCGATCTCTCAATCTGCTCTTCCTCCGCCGCATTAGACTTCACTTGGTCTGTTCTCCCGGACTTACATGACAGTGATCATTTCCCAATCATTCTTACTTCCCCTTCATATTCGCCACCTCTTCGCACCCCACGCTGGCAATTTAATCGGGCAAATTGGAACCTTTACTCACACCTAACTGTTTTTAAAGAGGTTCCTTCTTCGTCCTCCATCGATGAGCTTTTACACCTCTTCTCGTCCTCCGTTTTCACCGCAGCTTCTCATTCTATACCCCAAACTTCGGGCAGGCATTCTCAGAAATGCGTGCCTTGGTGGTCTCCTGCTTGTGCTCGTGCAGTACGTTTGAAACGCGCTGCATGGGGCAGGTACCGGTACAATAGAACCACAGAGCGACTCCTTGATTTTAAACAGAAGCGTGCGATCGCTCGCCGTGTCATCCGTGACGCTAAACGCACTTGCTGGCGAGATTATGTCTCCACCATCACCTCTGCTTCCTCTATGAGTGCAGTCTGGAAAAAAGTACGAAAACTGAGTGGTAAATATTCTCCTGACCCGGCTCCTGTTCTGCGGGTTGCCGGTGTTGATATAGCAAACCCACTAGATGTTGCCAATGAAATTGGCAATCATCTGGTCCGTATTTCTCAGGGACTCCATCTATGCCCCTCATTTCTTTCCTCAAAGTCTGCCAGAGAGTTAGCACCCTTGGACTTTTCTTCTCTCAGAGAAGAACAGTATAATGTGCCTTTTACACTTCAAGAACTGGAGGCAACACTCTCAGCTTGTCGATCATCGGCAGCTGGGCCCGACGACATTCATATTCGTATGCTACAACATTTACATCAGTCAGCCCTTGCAGTCCTATTACGCCTTTACAATCTTATTTGGTCACAAGGAGTTCTTCCACAGCTGTGGAAATCCGCCATTGTTCTCCCTTTCCGCAAACCAGGCACTACGGGACATGAAACCTCCCACTATCGTCCCATTGCTCTTACCAGTGCAGTTTGCAAAGTAATGGAACGTCTAGTAAATAGACGTTTAGTGTGGTATTTAGAGACACACAACAGTCTCTCCACTCGTCAATATGGCTTTCGTAAGGGACGTTCTACCATAGACCCCTTACTGCGCTTGGATACGTATGTTCGTAATGCCTTTGCGAATAACCACTCAGTTATTGCCATATTTTTTGACCTTGAAAGGCATATGACACAACTGGAGGTAATAATATTTTAGCCCAAGCCCACTCCTTAGGCTTTTTGAGGCAATCTCCAACCTTCCTTTAAAACTTTTTAACAGACTGGCATTTCCGTGTTCGGGTTAATAATGTGGCTCTCCCCGACTTTATCCAAGCTGAAGGTGTCCCCCGGGAAGTGTTCTGACACAACACTTTCTTCTCTCTCCTCCTTGCTATTAATGATTTGGCCTCTATCTTCCAATCAAATATTTGGTCATTCACTCTATGTTGATGCTTCGCCGCTATTTTTGCCTGTTAGCATGCGCTGACTGTCACCTCCTTACAGTTCTCTCCACATGCAGTCGACCGTGTTTTCTCAATTGGGCCCACACATGGTTTAAATTTTCCAGCACTAAAACCCACCAAATCACTTTCACTAGAGACGCTCTGTCATCTCCGTTCATCCCTTTGTACCTCTATGGCTCCCCGTATCCCTGAACGGATACAGTCAAGTTTCTGGGCCTCCTCTTTGAACGTAGTTTATCCTGGAACCCTCCATCAATTACCTCTCTGAAAGGCAACTTTGTGCACACGCCGTTGAACCTTCTTAAAACCCATTGCTCATCTTTCGTGGGAGCTGATACGTCGAACCCTCCTTCACCTACAATTCCACCCTATTTATCGAAACTGATTATGTTGGACCAGATCTATTCAGTCGGCATCTCTGCTACTCTCTCTAGCCTTAACCCCATTTCATCACCATGGATTATGTTTATGCCTTGGTGCTTTTCGCTCTCTCGCGCCCCCCCTGTCGAAAGCCTCTATGCCGAAGCGAACGTTTCCATCCTTATCCGATCGCCGTGATGCCCATTGCCTTGCGCTACTATGTACGCTCTCATGATCTCCCCACCCCCCCACCCCAGCCCCCCCCACACCCCCCCCTCCCCCCCCGCAATCCAGCCATTTATAGAATGGTCACTGATATAGTAACTTCTTTATTTGTTCGCCGCCCCGGTGCTTACCCGTCCCTTCTCTCTTTGCCTTCATTCGCTCTTGTTCTTCTCTTCAAACTACCACCTTTCTATGTACATGTAGCATCTCACTTTTCCCTATCCCCCCTGTCAAGTTTCCAGCTGTTCGAGTCTTTCTTTCTCCTCGTCCCTTGCTCGAAAGCCAACTGTCTACGGTCGCTTCCCGCTCTCTTTTTTCTTGACCACTTTCAACTTCTCATTCCTCATGCCATTGCGTGTACACAGATGGCTCTAAGAAGTCTTCTGACGCGTAGGATTCACAGCCAGTGTTTCCGAAGCGTCGTACAAGGGCATTTACTATCGTCCGGCTAGATTTTTATGCTGAATTATATGCCCTCCTTACGAGCACTACCCGTATTCATCTATGCCTTGTGACGATCATATGTGGTTGTCTCAGACTCCCTTAGGCTTTACAGGCTATAAAAAAATTTGAATAGCAACCTCACCCCCTTAGTCCTCCGTACCAACTTTGGCTAACGGCCGCATCTTTACCAAGCATAAAGATAATGTTTTGTTGGGTCCCTGTCAGTTGACGTACATGGCATTGAACATGCAGACACTGCTGCGCGTCAGCAGTAACTGACCTACCAGTTTCTTATAGAGTAATTCCATGTATGGACTATTTTGCTGTATATCTTTCCCAACCTTCACACCCTTTGGCAACAACGTTGTGTCTACTATGCTCGGCAACAAACTTCAGTTCTATTAAACCGAGTATAGGTTACTGGCCGACTTCTTATCACCAAGTGTCGAGGTTGGGAGACCCTACTCACTCTCCCGTCTTCGCAATGTGCCATACTCGTCTTAATCATGGATATCTCATGGCGAAGGCTCTTGTCTCCTCTCTGTGAGAATTGCCCAACACCATTATCAGTCAGCCACATTCTGTTGGACTGGCCCACTTTATCAAGACGAGCACGCAGAATTTATCTCTGGTCCGTCGTCTTTCGGCCCCGCTGCTCTCCTCTTTACCTTCCCTTCTCGCTGATGGACCCATCCTTTCAATCCGGACTCTCTCTTTGACTTTTTGACAACGACTGACTTACAACTTCACAAATCTGATACTTTCACTTTTCCCTACTTCACTCTCTTGCTACCCTCTACCCCCGTACTAATCCCCTTCCCCGCTGTTTTCTGTTAACCTGTCTGATCATACCCCCCGTCCCTTCTGCCAATCCAATTCCTCTTGCTTCCTTCCCTACCCAGCAGCGCTGTGTATAGCCCTTGTACTTAGCGCCTTCTTTTATAATTATAATAATAATAAAAAATAATTATTAATGAAAAATAAGATACCAGATATACTAGCAAATTCTAAATTTGCCTTGTAACAGATAAGTAATCTATAGATAGGTAGATATAAATCCATTGTATTCCTGTTAACTCCTGGGTGGGGGTGGACCTTAGTTTCCTAGGCCGTTTGTGGTATCCATATGCTCCTCCGCGCTACCGTCCACAGGATGGATATGGGGTGCACAATAAACAGCCACTTCGTTGGCAAAATCTAAAAAATCTAAAAAAATCCCCCAAAAAACTCTGTTCTATATCACAACCAAAGCTTCGTCTTGAAGCCAAACATGATGCCTTAACCCTTTGGGGGTTTCGGACGTAGTAGTACGGCTTACGCGCAGGGGTTTTTGACGTACTAGTACGCATAAATTCTAGTGCCATCAAATCTTGCAGGAAAAGGCTGGTAGGCCTTGATGTGGGAGAATGGGTCTGTGCGGTAGGAAAAAAATCTTGGACCCAGTGGTGCATTGTGGGAATGCCATCTTAGTACACAATGTCCACCATGCCTCGCGGTAAGAAGTTCCTCACTTCCTCGCGAATGGGACACTTTTGTTCCCTCAGTGACAGTTCAATACAGATGGAAGTGCCAGTGAAGATGAGTTTCAAGGTTTTGGTGAGGTTTTGACCGAAACTAATGACCATAATATCGGTAATAGTGAGGAAAACCCAGATGACCCTCAGCCTTCCACCTTTTGTGCTGTTCACATTCAGTTGTACCAGAATCAAAGAGGAAACACCTATTTTCCTTTCCCAAATCCCAGAACTCAGATGTGAGCATTTGTGATGATAGTGATAGTGAATATGAACTACAAGCTCATGAACTATTTCCATTAGTGATAGTGAAGTGCAATATTCCCCAGTGAAGCGTCAGTATATCGACACCTTATGCTATTTCAAGGGAAGGAGTACTTCTCGGAGTAAACATCCTGGTGGCTAGTACAACAGAACAATTACAGTGAAAATGACGGTTAATGTGCAATTGGATGGAAAATGTGCATGGTGGTGAATAGAGGGTGGTGCTGACCTGTGAGGCACCTGCAAGGGCCATGCTGCCACTCATGCTGCCCACCATGCTGATGCCTCAGCTGATACTCAACAAAGGCCACCATCCCCCTCACCCACTCATCACACCAGCCTCCACCAACCACAAACCTCCCACAACCCACAACCTCCACAACCACAACCCACAACACAACCACCTGTTAATGTCCAGTACCCACCAGCAGACCACACCTGGGATGGCAGGAAGCTGTCAGTTTTGTTCCAAATCCCCACCAGTTTGATGACAGTCCAAATGTAATATGGCCAACTTGTAACACTTGGGAGGAACAATGCCACTGAACTGGTATGCTTTCGAGTTATTCTTTGGCGAACCCCTGAAGGCGAAAGTATTGTCATGGAAACCAACACATGCTAACGAGTACACCCATGGCAAACACAATACTTTCACAACCAAAATCTGACTACACTAGTGGAAGTAGGCAACTGTGGCTGAGATTTATCTTTTCTTTAGCCACAATAAGGCCACTTATGCCACATGTGTATAAGCACAAAGTGAAATACATAACTGTTCAACAGACCGCCTGAAATTGCAACCCAGGTTTTTCAGTTATAAAATGCCAGTGAATCGATTTTGTGCTAATGTTATGATGCTTCACTCTCAAGAAAACAAAACCAGGGCCTGACAGAAACGAAAGTTATATGATTAGGCATTTGTTTGTGTATCGAAAGAGAAAATTAAATGTGTATTTTTAATCCCTTCAGGAAGCCTTGTAATTGACGATTCTTTGAACTGTTCAAAGGAAGACTCGTCTTTTCAAGCAGTAGACATACCAAGCAAGAGGAAATGCTTTTGGTATAAAGTTGAATTGTGCTTTGTGATTGTTTACAGTGTCTGGTCTAAGATAGTATTGTGTACACTAGAATTGATACTTGCAAAATACCAGGAGTTATTTGGGCATCTCTGGTGATGTGGTTAACAATGGATAAAACATACCTTGATAAGGGGCCATATATTATATACTGATAACTGGTACATAAGCCCTTCACTCAGTGATTTTTTGTGCGAGAACATGACAGATGTATGTGGCACAGGTGGCGTGCAAAGCAGAAACATATGCCCAGAGTTTGACGCGGCACTCTAGAGGTGAGTCAGGCGTTTGCTGCCAATGACATCATGCATTTCGGTGGCATGACAAACGAGATGTTACAACACCAGATGTTCACCAGTTCACCCTAAAAGAAATGGCAGACACTGACAGGCAGCATAGAGAGAGCATGAACTCCATTCTAAACCTGCAGCTGAGATTGATTACATCTTCAATATGCATTCAGTGGACAAATGTGACATGCAGATTGGGTTTGCTGATTGTGTTTTTGGCAAGAGTTATAAGGGGTACATAAAACTCTTTTTATCCATCTTCTGGACATTTCCATGCTCAATGATTATAATATGGTTTAAAATGAGGACCAAAAACAAACCACAAAACGGGCAAATTCCTTTTGTCTGTAATCAGTCAAATAGTATTCCGAGTTCCAAGAAGAACACCTGCAATAAAACCGCCCACCATATTATCAACAAATCCTTCTTGTCTGAAGCATGTGATCACTTCCTAGTAAAACTGCCTGCTACTGATCAAGAAAATGGCTCAGGTAGATGTTTACGTCTGTGCACATACAAGGAAACGCCCACAACAATGTAGAGAATGAAAAACACGCACTGTGCATGACACCATGTTTCGAAGACTTCCACAGGCTGCAGAACATCTAGAAACATTCCTGTGACTGTAATATGAGTATATAAAATATAGAAAAATAGTAATAAACAACATTCAATCGTTTGTGTAAATATTTTCTATAAACAAAACCAATGACCACAGTGTTTTATGCCTTATATTGTAGTATTGAAAAGAAAATAACTTACAAAATACTGAACCATATTGGTTCTCACAGCCATGAAAGTTTACTTGGAAAAAGAAAAAATAAAAAATAATGAAATAGTAACATAAAACAGTAAAAAAAAAATACTTGGGGGATGCAGTCGGCGATGTTGCCACGTTGTGCCCTCCTTTTCATCAACTTCACGCCTCCATATCTCGGTAAGTATTGATGGAAAAAATTTTTTTTGTTTACCCTATAATTTTAGAAAAGAAAACTATTTTTTCATAAGAAAAAATAATTTTCTTTTTTCAATTTGGCCGAGACCCTGAGAACAAGCAAGTCTCTGAGCGGACCTGTCGACCCTCAAAGGACTTTACGCTGTTATGATAACTTAGTCACACAGAACACCTCTTTCACAAATTATTTACACTGTATCAGAACTGGTTCTGTTTTACTCCAGTTACGCACCTTCACTATGCAGGGCTGTAGTGCTGCTGTTGTCATACAGAGTAATGGCTCCTCATAAAGAAATTGGGCATGCCAATCAATAACCTTCAAACCCTCTTCAAGGGGAAGACTCCTTGGCGTGTGTAAGAGGCTCTTAGACTGAGAATTAGACCCTGTCGGTTCTCCTTCCTCAGACCGAACCTAATTACCCACCAATCCCCCGTCCCTATCCCATCCTCACCCATCCTTCACCTTTTTTCTTTCCTCTTTCCTCCTCACCCCTCCCTTTTGCACCTTCCTTTTTTGGCCCTTGTTTTTTTTTTTTTTTTTTTCTTTCCATCAGGCACGCTAGTATCCTAGGCAGGGGAAAGGGTACCAGGGGTCCATCCCATTCCATTGAGGTTCCTTGCAGTGGCGTAGTTTTGCCATGGAATCTGTGATTGCCCTGGGGATGACCCGATCCCTCCCCGTATCCTCGAGGGTGGGCTTTGGGTGTCTCTCTGGGCGATGGGTGTATCTTCTGGAAGCCACCTTTCGGATTCCCGGGGGTGGTGGCTGAAAGAGGTATGCTTTGTGGCGGATTTCCACCAGGCCCTCTTTTTGTCCTCCGAGGTAGCTCGGTAGATGTGAGTTTTGCTATCCACCCGATTTGCCGGTTTACTGCATGATGGGTAGGGTATGGCACGGGTTCCATGCTGCATACTGCGCTACTTGCGGTGCTTGAGGTCCTCTTGGGCGCAAAGGGAGATTTCTGTCCCGTTTCATTTCCTCCTAGACATCCCTCCCCGTCCCCCCATTTTTATCTTTTTTTTTATTTTTATTTTATTTATCTTTCTTTTTTTTCTAAAATCAAAAAGAAAGAAGGAACCTAACCCTGGCAGCCCTAGTCCATGAACCGCTACTCCCGGGGGCCCCTTCCTTGATACCGCACCCTGTTCGGACCCCGCCTCGCCTTTGGACACTTCTTCAGACACTTACCTCATGCCTCTGAACCTCTTGCCGGTGCTGTTATCCTCACCTGCTTCAGGTACTGAGCCTCGCTGACTCCTTCGATTTATCTGACCTCGCTCATCCTCTGACTATGCTTCCGGCCTCCCCCTCGCTGTGCGGCCATTTTTTATCCTGAAATCGCCGACCCGTTCCTTGTCGGACCAACTCTGCTCCCACGCCTATACACCAACGACAATTACCCTGCTGATGAAACTCTCCACCTTCTCGTTCTTCTCAGAAAAGATCGACACTCCCTTCACTACCTTTCCCACGCTCGGTTTGAGACTGAACAATGGACTAATTCTTCACTTTGTACGACCGACTTCCTCTACCTGCCTAACTTGTCTGACCACAAACGTATTGGCAAGGCACTCCTATGCCACATGTAGGTAAAGATATTTCTTTTCTATGCTCTTCAGAGCGTACGCGCATCATCACCATACAGAATGCTACCCAGGCTCATGAGCTTTCTCGTCTTTCCCACATCGATACTGTTCCTGTCACTATTGAAAAACATCATTCCCTCAATTCTTGTAGTGGTACCGTCATTCTGCCCCATACCATAGCTCAACAAAATTTCCAGATATGTGGCACTGACATTCTTGAACAGCTGGAACTCCAAGATCTCCCAATCCTCAAGGTAGACACTTACGTTCTTCCTGCCCGCGGGCGGGCAGGCTCGTTTAACTTTTGACAGCCGTGAACTCCCATCCTCAGTTTATGTAGCAGGACATCGGTTACAAGTTTGAAAGGTGATCCCTACACCGCAACAGTGTAGAAATTGCTGGCGATTTGGCCATCCAGCAAAATATTGCAGATCTATCACCGAATGCCCAGTCTGTGGTGCCGATGACCATTCTAATACGTCTTGCAGTCGACCTCCCTCTTGCCTTAATTGTCATGAGGCTCACCCTTCATACTCTCGCCGTTGTCAAGTCTACTTAAACGAGCGGGAAATCCATTACTTCAAAGAGGCAGAAGGTCTCCCTTATGCCATGGCAGTTTCTCATCTCCGCCTCCAAGGGAGACTACCTTGTGTTTCTTATTCCCGTGTTTCAAAATGTCCCCCCACTTCTGGTATCCCATCTTCTGCACCCAACTCTGTGGTTACCTCTCCCATAGTTACTCCTGTATCTAATTCTTTTGCTGTCCTTGGCTCAGATGTCCCTAATTCAACGCCTCAGTCTGATCTCACTTCTTCGTGTTCTCTCTCACAAGCCTCAGTAGCGATGAGATCTCGTATGACACCTCCTCCCAATCATCCCTCTACTTCTCAAAAGTGAAAAAAAGGTCCGTTAACGCCTCCTACCCATCTTCCACCTCCTCATTTTACCTTCCCTGTCTCTGTACCTGGTTCTACCCCTCTCACTGGCTCTGTTACAAGTGTAGAGCTTCTCCCTCCTCCTCGTACTGTACCTTTCTCCCCTGTTCCCTTGCAAGTTTCTTCCTCTTCTGCCACCTCCCAGGTTTCTGCCTCTTCTGTCCCCTTCCACGCTTCTCCAGTTCCCTCCACCCTTTCGCCCCCCCCCCTACCTTGGTAGAGTCCAATACAGTTCCAATCTTTACTCATCCTCCCCCTACCATTTCCAATATTGTCTCCCATACGACGTCTCTGAATTCCGAAACACTTGAAGCAATCTCTGAATATATTGCAGAGACCAAACCATCAATGGACACTGATCCACCCTCTGCTCCTTCTCTGTCCTCTGCTCCATCTGCGCAACTCCTTTCTTCACAGCGCACCGTTCCTTCACTGCTTGAACATTTTCCACTGCCTCCGCATGTGGACTTTTCTAACCCGTCTAGTCCATAGGAACCCTTACCTGCGGATTTCAGGTATCTTTATTATTGCCAATCATGGCCTATTTACAGTGGAATATACGTGGCCTCAGGGGTAATCGGGGTGAGCTTCAGATGTTACTCTCCCAGTTTTCCCCTGTTGGTGTTTGCTTACAGGAACCAAAATTACCCCTCTGCTGTTATCTCTCCCTCTCAGGCTATAATTTATTGTATCTTCAGATCCTTTTCCGAGGGACCCTTAATGAAAGTGCCTTCTTCTACGCACTGATTTCCATACCATCCTATTTTGTTTGTACTTCTGGCATTACACAGCCAGCAGTATCCACTTGCATAGGTGGTATACACTCTGTTCTTTATATCTCTCTCCTTCTCGGGCCATTATCTATCCCGGATATTGCCTTTCTTGTTTCGTCATTACCCGCCACCGATTCTGTTACTTGGTGATTTTAATGCCCACCATTTCCTCTGGGGGGGGGGGTCTCACTGTGATTCCCGTGGCATTCAGTTAGAGGCTTTCCTTGCCACCCACCCCCTCCATGTTTTAAATACAGGTATTTCACACCCATTTTGATCCTGGGACTCACACTCTCCTTTTGCATCGATCTCTCAGTCTGCTCTTCCTCCACCGCATTAGACTTCACTTGGTCTGTTCTCTCCGGATTTACATGACAGCGATCATTTCCCAATCATTCTTACTTCCCCTTCATATTCACCACCTCTTCGCATCCCACGCTGGCAATTTGATCAGGCAAATTGGAACCTTTACTCACACCTAACTGTTTTTAGAGGGGTTCCTTCTTCGTCCTCCATCGATGAGCTTTTACACCTCTTCTCGTCCTCCGTTTTAACCGCAGCTTCTCATTCTATACCCCATACTTTGGGCAGGCATTCTCAGAAATGCGTGCCTTGGTGGTCTCCTCCTTGTGCTCGTGCAGTACGTTTGAAATGCGCTGCATGGGGTAGGTACCGGTACAATAGAACCACAGAGAGACTTCTGGATTTTAAGCAGAAGCATGTGATCGCTCGCCGTGTCATCCGTGACGCTAAACGCACTTGCTGGCGAGATTATGTCTCCACCATCACCTCTGCTTCCTCTGTGAGTGCAGTCTGGAAAAAATACAAAACTGAGTGGAAAATTTTCTCCTGACCCGGCTCCGTTTGGGGGTTCCCGGTGCTGAATAGCAAACCCACTAGAGTTGCCAAGAAATTGGCAATAAACTGGTCCCTATTTCTCAGGGCCCATCTATCCCCCTCATTTTTTTCCCTCCCAAAGTCGCCAAGGTTAGCACCCTTGGATTTTTCTTCTCTCAGAGAAAACATTTTAAAATGTCCCCTTTTACCTTCAAGAACGGGGGAAAACACTCTTAGCTTGCCGATCATCGGACCGGGGCCCCAAAAACGTTTTTCATATTCGTATGCTACAACATTTACATCATTCACCCCTTTGCACCCTTTTACGCCTTTTAAAATTTTATTTGGTCAAAAGGGATTCCCCCACACTGTGGAAACCCGCCTTGTTCCCCCTTTTTCCGCAAACCGGGGCATATGGACAAAAACCTCCCACTATCGCCCCCATTGCTCTTACCAATGCAGTTTGCAAAGTGATGGAACCCTAGAAAATAGCGTTTAGTGGGGTATTTAGAGACCACAACAGTTCTCCATCGTCAATATGGTTTCAAAGGGGATGTTTCCATAGCCCCCCTTACTACGCTTGATACGTATGTTGTAACCTTTGCGAATAACCGCCAGTTATTGCCATTTTTTTGACCGAGAAGGCTAACCAATTGGGGTATAATATTTTAGCCCAAGCCCCCTCCTTAGGGGCCCTTTGAGGCAATCTACCCCCCTTCCCTTTAAAAACTTTTTAAATGAAACTTTCCGTGTTCGGGGTTTTTTAATATGGCCCCTCCCCCGGACTTTTTTCCAAGCGAAGGTGTCCCCAGGGTTTCTGAGCACAAAAACTTTTTCTCCCTTTTATTAAGATTTGGCCTTATTTCCCCCAAATATTTGGTCATCACCTTTTTTTGATGATTTTGTATTGCCTGTGCAGCGTGATGTCCCCCCTATTTCAGTTTCTCTCCGCATGCAGTTTTGACCGTGTTTTTCCCAATTGGCCCAAAAACCCTGGTTTAATTTTCCAGCACTAAAACCCACCAAAATTACTTTCATAGACGCTCTGTCATCTCCGACACCTTTGTACCCCTATGCTCCCCTATCCCCCGAAGGATACAGTTAAATTTCGGGGCCTTCTCTTTTGATCATAGGTTATCCTGGAAACCCCAATCACCCTCTCTGAAGGCCCAAATTGTCACAGCCGGCTGAACCTTCTTTAAAAACCCCTTTCTCACTTTCATGGGGAGTGATCGTCGAACCCTCCTTTGCCTACATTCCACCCTTTTTTTTATCGAAACTTGATTAGGGTGCCCCAGCTCTTTTCGTGGCATCTCCTGCTACCCTTAGCCTTAACCCCATTCATCAAAAAGGATTACGTTTATGCCTTGGGCTTTTCGCTTTTTTTCCCCCGTCGAAGCCTGTATGCATTTTGCGAACGTTCCCCCCTTACCCCGATAGCCGTGAGCCCATTGCCTTCGCTTTTACTCTCTCATATCCTGAAATTTTTTCATTTATAGAATGGTCATGAATTGAAAAGAATTCTTTTTTGTTCGCCGCCCCTTTTTACTCCCCCCCTTCTCTCTTCCCCTTCATTGCTCTTTTTTTTCTCTTCAATTACCCCCTTTCTATTTCAGTACATCTATTTTTCCCCTACCCCCCCGGGTTCAGCTGTTTGAGTCTGTTCTTTCCCCTTGCTCAAAACCAACTGTTACGGTGCTTCCCGCCTCTTTTTCTTGACACTTTCACTCTCATTCTCATGCCATTGCTGTTACCAAAGGCTGAAAGTCTTCTGATGGCTAGGATTCGCAGCAGTGTTTCCGGACACATCGTACGAGGCATTTACATCTTTGGCTAGTATATTTTTCGCTGAATTGTATGCCATCCTTGCAGCACTTATCCCAAATTTCATCTATGCCTGTTCATATTTTTGGTTGCTCAGACCCCCTTTTGCTTTTTCGGCTTAAAAAAAATTTGATACACCCACCCCTTTGCCTCCATACCAACTTTGGCTATGCCACTCTTACCAAGCATAAAGAATTGTTTTTTGTTGGGTCCCTGGTCTTTGACGTAAGGGCAATGAAAAAGGAAGACACTGCCACGGTCAGCATACATACCACCAGTTTCATTTGAGGTATTCCCTTTTCGGGCTATTTTGCTGCAATATCTTCCCACCTTCACACCCGTTGGCAACACCGTTAGTCTACTATGCTCGGCAACAAACTTCAATCTATTAAACCAAGTATAGGTTACTGGCCGTCTTCCTATCACCAGTGTAGAGGTTGGGAGACTACTCTCTCCCGTCTTCGCATTGGCCATACTCGTCTTACTCATGGATATCTCATGGAGAGGTGCCCTGCTCCTCTCTGTGAGAATTGCCAAGCTCCATTATCAGCCAGCCACATTCTGTTGGACTGCCCACTTTATCAATGAGCACGCAGAATTTACCTCCGTCGTCGTCTTCGCTCCGCTGCTCTCTCTTTACTTCCCTTCCTCGCTGATGGACCCATCTTTCATCCGGACTCTCTCATTGACTTTTTGACAACAACTGACTTCACAAATTCTGATACCTTCAGCCCTTTCTACTTCAATCTCTTGCTACCCTCTACCCCCGTACTATCCCCTGCCCCGCTGTTTTCTGTAACCTACTGATCATCCTCCTCCCTTCTGCCATCCAATACCCTCGCTTCCTTCCCTACCCTGCAGCGCTGTATAGCCCTTGTGGCTTAGCGCTTCTTTTTGATGATAATAATAATAATAATAATAATAATAATAATACACTTCAAACAGAACAGTTTGCCATACCCCTTGCACTCAAATGTGTCCATGTATTTAAGGTTGACACTTTAATTGTAACTGATTCTTTGTCATCCATAAATGCTCTCAACTCATTAAGTATAAATTGTGGCATGCTTGTGTCAGAAGCCAGACATAGGTATGGTAAGATTGTGCACAGTAGAGTCAGAGTGCACATGCTGTGGATTCCATCTCACATTGGTCTTCAGATGCATGATAGAACTGATAAATTGGCTAGGCTGTATTCTTTCAAGAGGGGGTAGATTGCAATCTTGGGTTGTCAGTTAGCAGTTTGAGAACAATAATGCAAAAAGAACTTTGTTGAACTTTATTGACTTAAGACTTAGGGAGATTGACACAAGTCAGTCCATCTATCATCATTCCATCATGCAGGCCCCTCAAGGAAGGTTCCTTGATGTTGGTGAGGGGCTCTTGATTTAGGGAATTGGATCTGCTCCAGTTCCCCGAATTAAGCCTGAATGCCTTCCACATCCCCCCCCCCAGGCGCTGTATAATCCTCCGGGTTTAGCACTTCCCCTTGATTATAATAATAATAATCCATCATGCAGGAGGAGCCACATGTCTATGGTGCATCCAGCAAGATAAGCGGACTCTTAGATGTCACTACCGCCCGGCTCCAGCTGGGTTACAAGTATCCATGGCAGGTTAAATCACCACCACTAGATGTAGACCAAACGAAATGTAAACTTTGCCAGATGGACTTTGCGTCATTATGTACTGGAGTGCGATCAGATTAATGAATTTAGAGACAACTAACTCACAAATGTTCAAGAGATGGCAAAGTATTTTATCCACAGTGGTATATTACAGATCACTCTGGAGAAATACCCTGACTTTGCTACCTGTTAATAAAGCATTACCACGTGTGTGTGTGTGTGTGTGTGTGTGTGTGTGTACTCACCTATTTGTGGTTGCAGGGGTCGAGTCCTAGCTCCTGGCCCTGCCTCTTCACCGGTTGCTACTAGGCCCTCTCTCTCCCCGCTCCATGAGCTTTATCAAACGTCGTCTTAAAACTGTGTATGGTTCCTGCCTCCACTACGTCATTTTCTAGGCTATTCCACTGCCTTACAACTCTATGACTGAAGAAATACTTCCTACTATCTCTCTGACTCATTTGTGTCTTCAACTTCCAATTGTGGCCTCTTGTTTCTGTGTCCCCTCCCTGGAACATCCTGTCCTTGTCCACCTTGTCTATTCCATGCAGTATTTTATATGTCGTTATCATGTCTCCCCTGACCCTCCTGTCCTCCAGTGTCGTCCAGGCCGATTTCCTTAATCTTTCTTCATAGGACATTCCCCTTAGCTCTGGAACTAACCTTGTCGCAAACCTTTGTACTTTCTCTAGTTTCTTGACGTGCTTTATCAAGTGCAGGTTCCAAACAGGTGCTGCATACTCCAGTATGGGCCTGACATACACGGTGTACAGTGTCTTGAATGATTCCTTACTAAGGTATCGGAATGCTGTTCTCAGGTTTGCCAGGCGCCCATATGCTGCAGCAGTTATCTGATTGATGTGTGCTTCCGGAGACATGCTCGGTGTTATACTCGCCCCAAGATCTTTCTCCTTGAGTGAGGTTTGCAGTCTTTGGCCACCTAGCCTATACTCTGTCTGTGGTCTTCTGTGCCCTTCCCCTATCTTCATGACTTTGCATTTGCAGGGATTAAATTCGAGAAGCCATTTGCTGGACCAGGTGTCCAGTCTGTCCAGGTCTCTTTGAAGTCCTGCCTGGTCCTCATCAGATTTAATTCTCCTCATTAACTTCACATCATCTGCAAACAGGGACACTTCTGAGTCTAACCCTTCCGTCATGTCGTTCACATATACCAAAATAGCACTGGTCCTAGGACCGACCCCTGTGGGACCCCCCGCTCGTCACAGGTGCACACTGTGATACATCATTACGTACCATGACTCGTTGTTGCCTCCCTGTCAGGTATTCTCTGATCCATTGCAGTGCCCTTCCTGTTATATGCGTCTGATGCTCTAGCTTCTGCACTAATCTCTTGTGAGGAACTGTGTCAAAGGCCTTCTTGCAGTCCAAGAAGATGCAATCAACCCACCCCTCTCTCTCTTGTCTTACTTCTGTTATTTTATCATAAAACTCCAGAAGGTTTGTGACACAGGATTTTGCCTTCCGTGAATCCGTGCTGGTTGGCATTATACTCCTGTTCCGTTCCAGGTGCTCCACCACTCTCCTCCTGATAATCGTCTCCATAATTTTGCATACTATACACGTCAATGACACAGGTCTATAGTTAGTGCCTCTTTTCTGTCTCCTTTTTTTGAAAATGGGAACTACATTTGCCGTCTTCCATACCTCAGGTAGTTGCCCAGTTTCCAGGATGTGTTGAAGATTGTGGTAAGTGGCACGCACAACATATCTGCTCCCTCTCTAAGGACCCACGGAGAGATGTCCGGTCCCATTGCCTTTGAGGTATCGATGTCCCTTAGCAGTTTCTTCACCTCCTCCTCATCTGTATGTATGTCGTCCAACACTTGTTGGTGTATTCCTTGCTGGTGTCCCCATCTGGTCTGTCCCCCCAGAGTCCTTCCTGTCTCTACTGTAAATACTTCCTTAAATCTCTTGTTGAGCTCCTCACATACCTCTTGATCGTTTCTTGTGAGTTCTCCACCTTCTTTCCTCAGCCTTATCACCTGGTCCTTGACTGTTGTCTTCCTCCTAATGTGGCTATACAGCAGTTTCGGGTCAGATTTGACTTCGATGCTATGTCGTTTTCATACTGTCGCTGGGCCCTCCCTCCTTATCTGCGCATACTCGTTTCTGGCTCTTCTACTAATCTCCTTGTTTTCCTGGTCCTATGCCTCCTGTACCTTTTCCATTCTCTGTTGCACTTAGTTTTTGCCTCCCTACACCTTCGGGTAAACCAAGGACTCGTTTTGGTCTTCCTATTATTTCTGTTTCCCTTGGGAACAAAACTTTCCTCTGCCTCCTTGCACTTTGTTGCCACATATTCCATCATCTCGTTTACTGATTTTCCTACCATTTCTCTGTCCCACTGAACCTCCTGCAGGAAGTTTCTCATACCTGTGTAGTCCCCCTTTTATAGTTTGGCCTGTCCCCTTCAGTTCCTGTTACCTTCTCCACTTGTAACTCTACTATATAGTCAAAACTCAGAACCACATGATCGCTAGCTCCAAGGGGCCTCTCGTAAGTGATGTCCTCAATGTCTGAACTGCTCAGGGTGAAACACAAGATCCAGTCTTGCTGGCTCATCCTCCCCTCTCTCCTCTGGTTGTGTCCCTGACATGTTGATGCATGAGGTTTTCAAGTACCACATCCATCATCTTGGCTCTCCATGTTTTGGGACCCCCATGTGGCTCCAGGTTTTCCCAGTCGATCTCCCTGTGGTTGAAATCGCCCATTACCAGTAAACTTTGCTCTGCTCGAGTGAGCTCTTCTTGCCACCTCAGTCCAGTGTGTCCACCATCACCCCTGTTGTTTTATTCGTACTCCTCTCTTGGCCTCCTGCAGTTCTGTGGTGGGTTATACATCACTCCAATGACTACTTTATGTTCTCCGGACTGAATTGTACCTACAATGTAGTTCTCTCTTTCTCCAATCATGTCCATGCCTTCCATTTCCTCAAATCCCCATTGGTGTTTTTATGAGCAGTGCAAACCCCTCCTCCCCCTCTACTCCTTCTATCTTTCCTCAGGATCTGATATCCTTGGGAAGATTGTGTCTGTTTTGTCTCAGCGAGTTTTGTTTCTGTGACGCTATGATGTCTGGGGGATTTTTCACTGATTCTTTCATTCCACTCTCATGTTTATTCTTTTATTCCATCCGCGTTTTGGTACCAAACCTTAGTTTCTTTTATCATTGTGGTCATGCAAGAATATTGGGGTTGTGTGTGTGTGTGTGTGTGTGTGTGTGTGTGTGTGTGTGTTGTGTGTGTGTGTGGTGTGTGTGTGTATGTGTGTGGTGCAGTGTGCATGTGTGCATATATTTGTATCGTTCGTGGCATGTGTCTCACTTACCTAATTGTACTCACCTAATTGTGGTTGCAGGGGCCGAGACTCAGCTCCTGGCTCTGCCTCTTCACTGACCCCTACTAGGTCCTCTGTCCCCCTGCTCCATGAGCTTTATCATACCTCGTCTTAAAACTATGTATAGTTCCTGCCTCCACTACATTGCTTGCCAGACTATTCCACTTCCTAACTACTCTATGATAGAAGAAATACTTCCTAACATCCCTTTGACTCATCTGAGTCTTCAGCTTCCAATTGTGACCCCTTGTTTCTGTGTCCCATCTCTGGAACATACTGTCTCTGTCCACCTTGCCTGTTCCACGCAGTATTTTGTATGTCGTTATGTCTCCCCTGACCCTCCTGTTCTTCAGTGTTGTCAGACCGATTTCCCTTAACCTTTCTTCATAGGACATTCCCCTTAGTTCTGGAACTAGCCTTGTTGCAAACCTTTGCACTTTCTCTAATTTCTTGACGTGTTTGACCAGATGTGGGTTCCAAACTGGTGCTGCGTACTCCAGTGTATAAAGTCTTGAACGATTCCTTACTGAGGTACTGGAACGCTATTCTCAGATTTGCCAAGCGCCCATATGCCACAGCAGTTATCTGGTTAATGTGTGCTACTGGCGATGTACTCAGTATTATACTCACTCCTAAGTCTTTCTCCTTGAGTGATGTTTGCAGCCTTTGGCCTCCTAGCCTATGCTCTGTCTGCGGTCTTCTTTGCCCTCCTCCGATCTTTATGACTTTGCATTTGGCAGGGTTAAATTCTAGGAGCCAGTTTTGGGACCACACATCCAGCCTGTCCAGGTCTCTTTGTAGACCTTTCTGGTCTGCATCTGATTTAATTCTCATTAACTTCACATCATCTGCAAACAGGGACACTTCTGAGTCTATCCCTTCTGCCATGTCGTTCACATATACCAAGAATAGCACTGGTCCTAGGACTGACCCCTGTGGGACCCCGCTCGTCACTGGTGCCCACTGTGATACCTCATCATGGACCATGACTCGCTGTTTTCCTCCCTGTTAGGATTTCTCTGATCCATTGCAGTGCTCTTCCTGTTATACGTGCCTGTTACTCTAGCATTTGTACTAATCTCTTGTGAGGAACTGTGTTGAAGGTCTTCTTTCAGTCCAAGAAAATGCAATCAACCCACCCCTCCCTCTCATTTCTTACTTCAGTTACCTTGTCAAAAAAACTCTAGTAGATTCGTGACACAGGATTTGCCTTCAATGAATCTGTGCTGGCTGTCGTTTATAATCTTGTTCCACTCCAGGTGCTCCACCACTCTCCTCCTGATAATCTTTCCCAAGACTTTGCATACTATACATGTCAGTGACACTGGTCTCTAATTTAGTGCTTCATTTCTGTCTCACTTCTTAAAGATGGGGACTACATTTGCCTTCTTCCATACTTCACATAGTTGCCCAGTTTCAAGGGAAGTGTTGACGATTTTGCTTAGTGGCACATGTAGTGTCCCTGCTCCCTCTCTAAGGACCCATGGAGAGATGTCCGGTCCCACCGCCTTTGAGGTATCAAGGTCAATTAGGAGCTTCTCCACCTCCTCCTCAGTTGTGTGTAATTCATCCAACACTTGTTGGAATATCCCTTGTTGCTGTACCCCATGTTTTGTTTTCCCATTGTCCCTTCAGCCTCCACTGTAAATACTTCCTGAAATCTCATGTTGAGCTCCTCACATACCTCCTGGTCATTTCTTGTGAGCTCCCCTCCTTCCTCAGCCTGATTGCCTGGTCCTTGACTGTTATCTTCCTCCTGATGTGGCTGTAGAGTAGTTTCGGATCAGACTTGACTTTCGATGCTATGTCATTTTCATACTGCCATGCGCCTCCCTCCTTATCTGTGCATACTTGTTGACTAATCTCTTTATTCTCCTGAGTCCTTTGCCTTCTGTACTTTTTCCATTCTCTAGAGCACTTAGTTTTTGCCTCCCTGCACCTTCGGTAAACCAAGGGCTTGTTCTGTCCTTCCCATTATTTCTGTTACCTTGGGAACAAACCTTTCCTCTGCCTCCTTGCATTGTATTGTTACAAAGTCCATCATTCCATTTACTGATTTTCCTACCAACTCATGTTCCCACTGAACCTCCTGCAGGAAGATCCTCATTCCTGTGTAGTCCCCCCTTTTATAGTTTAGTTTTCCCTTTCTACTCCTGTTACCCTCTCCACTTTTAGTTCCACGATGTATTCAAAGCTCATAACTACGTGGTCACTAGCTCCAAGGGGTCTTTCATATGTGATGTGCTCAATGTCTGAGCTACTCAGGGTGAACACAAGGTCCAATCTTGATGGTTCATCCTCCTCTCTCTCTCTGGTAGTATCCCTAACATGTTGGTGCATCAGATTTGCCAGCACCACATCTATCATCTTGGCTCTCCATGTTTTGGGACCCCCACGTGGCTCCAGGTTTTCCCAATCAATCTCCCTGTGATTGAAGTCCCCATGACCAGTAACTTCGCTCTAGTTGAGTGAGCCCTTCTTGCCACCTCAGCTAGTGTCACCATTGCTCTGTTTGCACTCATCATATTCCTCTCTTGGCCTCCTCCCAGTTCTGTGGTGGGTTATACATCACTGCAAGGGATACCTTGTGTTCCCATGACTGAACTGTACCTACGGGTTAATCCATTTCTCCCATCTCGTCATCCCTTCCATTTCTTTGATAACCCACTGGTTTTTATTAGTAGTGCAACCCCTCCTATTCCCCTGCTCCTTCTATTCTTCCTCAGGATTGATATCCGGTGGGAAGATTGCATCTGTTATTATCCCAGTGAATTTGTTTCTGTAACTGCTACGATGTCTGGGGACATCCCCTTGATTCTTTCATGCCACTCTTCACATTTATTCGTTATTCCATTGCGTTCGTGTACCAAACCTTCAACTTTTTTTCCCAGAACCGTGGTCTGGGAGAGAGGTGGGTTAGGGGGAGCAGGTGAAACTGCAGGAGCCTATAGGGGGTTGGTTTCAGGGGGGGGCCCTTGGTGTGGGGTGGGGCAGAGGGCCTTTTGGATTTTTCAGGGGGCTAGGGTGGTGCTGAGGGGGATGGGGGGAAGGGGGCCCTATGGGGGTTACAGTGGAGGAGGGGGTTGTGGGGGAGGGGAATGGGGATAGGGGGTACAGTGTGTGGGTTACTGTGAGGGGGGGGTTTTTGTGGTAAAGGGGGATGGGGAGAGGGAAACATTGTGTGGGTTACTGTGGGTTTCTGTAGGGGGGGGGTTTTGAGCTGAGGGGGATGTGCGGGTTACTGTGGGGGTGGGGTTTATGCAAGGGGGTGTGGGGGTTTACTGTGGGTTTCTTGGAGGTGGGTTTGTGCTGGGGGGGATGGGGCAGGGGTACATTGAGTGGGTTTGGGTTAGGTCGTTTAATTGCTTTGGGACTGCCATGGTTGTGTTCCTTCTGTGGGCGGTACTGGAGGGGGTTGTGTTTGTTCTTCCACATTGGCCTGATTTCTCCTGCTCTCCACCTTCCTTGCCCCCCATTCCTCCTTGTGACATTGCACCCTCTCTTTCAGTGTATCCCTTTCTTCTTGTGTTCTGTCTTGGTCGAGGTACACACTCCAGAATGCCTGATGTCCCTTGTCTCCTGCAGGATCCAGTTTTGAGCTGACTTTTGCCTTGAAAATCACTTTGACTGGATGCTTTTTTCCCCTCACAAACCACCCAATTCTCCAAAAATTTGTCAGCTGGGTCATGTCGTCCTCCCCTATTGCTTCTTTGATGCTTTCAATAATTTTTTTCTCCTGTTTCTTTGCCTCATAAGTTTCCCCATCTACTTCTTGGAGCCCATAGACAAAAATGGCCCTCTCCCTTTCATCCTCCCACTGTGCTTCCCTGAGCATCCTCTGATTCAAATTAGTTCTTGCCATTGATGCATTGCTTCTTACTGTCTCTTCCCTATCTGGTGTCCCTCTGCTTATTTGTTCCTGGACATGGCAGTTGTCTGTTAGAGCCTCTGTGTATAGCTTAGCTCCTTCATTGACTTTAGTCCCCTCATTAGTTCTTGCTGTTCTCCTTGCCTTTTTCCCAGGGCCCCCTTAGGTTCGATGGAGTCATCGCATACAGTATACCTCCTTTGTCCCCTACTGTCCCCTCATCGGTGACTGATGTAGTAGCTCTTGGTGTCTTGGCTGTACTGTCCTTTGGTTCTCTAGGCTGTTTCAGACTCTTTAGGTCTACTAAGCTCTGTATCTTAGCTTCAGCTGCTGTGATTTGTAATTCCCATTTCCTGCTCTCCTCAGCTATTTTCTCTTCCATTTTCTTGCTGATCTCTTCCAACCTCCTCCCCCACTCCTCCTCTCTTCGCGTGAGCTCTGCCTCCCAGTCCTCTCTCCCAGTTCCACCACTCGCTTCATCCACCATTCCTCTGGTTCTCCGTCCTGGTTTTTGGTGTCCCATGTTTCTTTTTCACAGAAGGAAGAGCTTATGCCAAGAGTGCTGTGGAGGGAGGTGTTTGTTGTGGGGAGGGAGGGGGATGTTTGTTGTGGGGAGAAGGGAGGAGGTGACAGGGAGGGGAAAAGGATAGTGAGTCGAAGGGGGGACAACAGCAGCGGGGGGGGAAGAGAGATGGGGGGAAGGCTAAGGGGGACAGAGAGAAGAGCAGTGGGGGGAGGGGAGTAGAAGGAGTAGGGAGGATGAGAAGGAAGATAAAGAGGAGAGAAGTGGGATAAAGAGAGACAGGGAGTGTGGTTGAGTGTGAGTTAGAGAGAGAGGGGGAAGGGAGAGTCAGAGTGTGTGGAGCATGAGATTTGGGGGAAGATCACCCTTTTAGTGTGCTTGCAGGCCTCGGAGGAGAGGGGGGAGGGAGAAGGAAAAGGGAAGAGGACGTGAGGGAGAGATGGAGGAGGTATAGGATGAGGATGATAGAGAGAGACAAAGAGTGTGTTTGAGTGTGAGCTAGAGAGGGAGAGAGAGAGAGGGGGGGAGGGAGTGTTAGAGTGTGTGGGACTAGGAGGCGAGGGGAGAGGGAGGGAGAATGGAGGGTAGGGGGGGGAAGATGGAGGAGGTATAGGAGGAGGACCAGGAGGGGGAAAGGGGAGGGAAAGAGATGGGTAGGGGAGGTTGGTAGGGAGGAAGGGGGGAGGTGAGGAAGATGGAGGAGGTATGGGAGGAGGAGCAGGAAGAGGAAGGGAAGGAAAGAGAGGGGTAGGGGAGGTAGGTAGGAAGGGAGGGGAGGTGGGGGAAGATGGAGGAGGAGGAGCAGGGGGAGGAATGGAGGGAAAGAGAGAAGGAGGGAGGGAATGGGAGAGTAGGGAGGTAGGTAGGGAGGAAGAGAGGAGAGGTGGGGGAAAGATGGAGGTATAGGAGGAGGAGGAGCAGGAGGAGGAAGTGAGGGAAAGAGAGAGGGAAGGAGGGAAAAAGAGGGAGGGGAGGCAGGTGGGGAGGAAGGGAGGGGAAGTGGGGGAAGATGGGGGAGTTATAGGAGGAGGAGGAGCAGGAGGGGGAAAGGGGAGGGAAAAAGAGAGGGAGGGTACAAGGAGATTGTGAACTGTGGGTTTTGGTGTAAAACCCTTTTGACTGGTTTCAAAAACGAATTCGTTGGACAATAAAGCAGACTGTAAACGGTTTGGGGTTGTAGGCGCCCTTAAAAAAACACAAACAATAAATATAAATCAGGAAACGTACACAGTAAGCTGTCCAATATACAAGTACAGTTAGATATAGAAATACAAATAGCAGAGCTTCCATTTAAGGAGGTTATTAATAGAGTATTCCCAAGAGGTTGCTAGTAGAATTATAGTAAATCAACCATTCAATCATTATAAAAGCCCTGTGTAGTCTGCAAGTCAATCGAATAAACGGGCTTCCACATGGATAAATTGTCATTTTTGTGGAAATTAGTGTCACCCCCCTTTGTGCAGATACCCAAAAAACTAGCTACAAGCAGTATTAAAACAGGAAGTGTTTTTGGGTATGCCCAAATGAGATAAATCTGTGGACTAAAATCACAAGGGAAATTAAAAGAGGATAACATCAAAGCTGCTTTCATAGAAAACCTGGAAGCTTTCTACAACAGATGGGAACATAAAAAGTCTGGGCTGAATGGTACTGCCCGTGATACTGGCCATGTAGTCAGAAACTGTAAAGGCTGGAGGCGATGTCCTGGTAGTCAGTAAATGTGGGGCTGATAGTGCTGTCCTGGGAGACAGTAATGGTGAAGTGGAGGTGCTGTCCGGGGAGACAGTAATGGTGAAGCGGGAGGTGCTGTCCTGGGAGACAGTAATGGTGAAGCTGGAGATTTTGTCCAGGTAGTCGGGAGTTTTACGCAGGAATACATATAAATGACCTCATAGGGGACAGGAGCCGTAGGGGAAACAAGTGTGTCCAAAGATAAAATAAAACCCAATATTGCAAACTAGGAAATACCACAGGAAATAGCAAACAAAGGACTCCCACTGCAATAGTGAGGTTTATATTTACCAAAAACAACTGGTGGGAGCTCCATTGTTTGGTGCTAGGGAGGATAGGAATAAGACAGAAACATGCCAACAGGGAAACAGTCACGGGAAACCCAAGGCAAACGGAACCAAGCCTGTGTACATACTATGCACTTGGTATCTGCAGGCATGGGAAATCTGGAAAAACAGCCCGGGACGTGCAACTATGACCACCCTAGAAAATGCCGTGCCCATATGACAACAGAAAAATGCAAACTCCCTCCTGTAAGCTTTTTCAAACCCTGAAATGTGTACCTCTTCAGTACAGGAAAGACTGTGCTATAACTTAAATTGCCAGAAACACCATCTAAAGGGGACAAAAAGATACAAAACATCCGGGCCCAGGGGAAAACCTGGGTAGTCCCAGCCACTCAAGAGGGAGGGGTTTTTTTAGTGTCAGGAAGGAAAAAAACTGGCAGGAAATGGCAGAAATCATACACCAAATCCAGTCATTCCTGGGGTGGAACCACAGTCGATGGCCTCCCCTCCAAACCAGCAGATACAGATACTAATGCCGGGAAAAAAAATCCCCCCCCCCAGTACCCAAAAATAACCACCAGTCCGATGACATTCTTCTTTTGCAAATAACAGGGTCTAAAGCCAGCAACAAACAACAAAATACCTTTCATCCGTGGACTGCTTGCAGAGGCAAAGGCAATGTTCGCGGCTTTCACTGAGACCAACATAAAGGATCACATGGACAAAAGAAATATGGATCCCAGGGTTTCAACTATACAGTGTGACAGAGTGAGCAGGCAAAAGGGGGGGGGTTGGCCTGTACATTGCAGAGTCACTTGTTTGCACAGAACTGCTTAGTGCCTCAAATGATGTAGTGGAAGTTTTAGCAGTAAAGGTCGAGAACCAAAACCTGTCATTGTGGTAGTCTACAAGACTCCAATGCAACATCCCCGCAATTCCAGGAACAGCTTTTTAAAAATTGACCACTGTCTGGAAAATCTTCCAGCTCCTGCACCCAACATCATGCTCCAGGGGGATTTCAACTTAAGGCACCTAAATGGAGGAATATAGCAAATAATATTGTTGCAATTAAACACCCGGGGGTAGCTCTGATGAAAACTCACACTCACACGAGCTTTTAAATCTCTGCACAAAATTCAATTTAAACCAGCAATAGTAGAGCCTACTAGACTGGAGAATACACTAGACCTCATCTTCACAACAATGATGATCTGAAAAAGAAATGTCACCATATTTAAAAACAATATACTCAGATACAAAAATAATTGAGGTTCAGACATGTATGCGTGGAGCCCCAGACCAACATAATGAGATTAGTCACGAGGAGCATTCACCAAATTCAACTTCAATAACAAAAACATAAAATGGGACAAGTAAACCAAGTCCTAACCGATATAAGCTGGGAAGAAAACTAAGCAACACAGACCCCAAACGTACGCCTAGAACGATTAAATTTTGGCACTCGATGTATGCACAAGGCTTATTCCTTAAGAAAAAGGAGTAGATGTAAATAGAAAGAGACAGGCACTCCCTTTACAGGCGACGGAAAAGAATAACAGAGCGGCTAAAAGAGGTCAATATAAACTGAAATGCGTTTGGGAGACACTGGTCAGAGAAATAGCAAGCATTGAACTTAAGCTAAAGGGAAACTTTTAGAGTCAGGAATCCGGAAGAACTAAAAGCCATAAATGAAATCGAAGAAACCCAAAATATTTTTTTCTCCTATTTCCAATCAAAATCGAGAACAACGTCCAGTATTTGGGGCCCCTACTTAAACAAGATGGGTCCTACACAGATGACAGAAGGAAATGAGTGAGCTACTCAAGTCCCAATATGACTCAGTTTTTAGCAAGCCCCTAACCAGACTGAGAGTCCCAAGATCAAAATGAATTTTTTATGAGAGAGCCACAGAATTTTGGTTAACACAAGCCTATCCGATGTTATCCCGACACCAGATGACTTCGAACAGGCGATAAATGACATGCCCATGCACTCTGCCCGGGGCCGACTCATGGAACTCCATGTTCATCAAGAACTGCAAAGAAGCCCCTATCACGTGCCTTTTCCATCCTATGGAGAGGGGGCATGGACACGGGGGTCGTCCCACAGTTACTAAAACAACAGACATAGCCCCACTCCACAAAGGGGCAGTAAAGCAACAGTAAAGAACTACAGACTGATAGCATAACATCCCATATCATAAAAATCTTTGAAAGGGGCCTAAGAAGCAAGATCAAACCACCATCTAGAAACCCCTCAGTTACACAACCCAGGGCAACATGGGGTTTAGAACAGGTCACTCCTGTCTGTCCCCAACTATTGGATCACTACGACAAGGTCCTAGATGAACTAGAAGACAAAAAAAATGCAGATGTAATATATCAGACTTTGCAAAAGCCTTCCCACAAGTGTGACCATGGCATAATAGCGCACAAAATGCGTGCTAAAGGAATAATAGGAAAAGTCGGTAGATGGATCTAAATTTTCCTCACTAACAGAAAAACAGAGAGTAGTCGTCAACAAGTAAAGTCCGAGGCAGCTACGGTGGGAAAAACTCTGTTCCACAAGGCACAGTACTCGCTCCCATCTTGTTCCTCATCCTCAATATCCCGACATAGACAAGGATGTCAGCCACAGCACTGTGTCTTCCTTTGCAATGACACCCGAATCTGCATGACAGTGTCCTCCATTGCAGACACTGCAGGGCTCCAGCTGGACATCAACCAAATCTTTCAGTGGGCTGCAGAAAACAATATGAAGTTCAACATGAGAAATTTCAATTACTCAGATATGGTAAAACGAGGAAATTAAAACTTCATCAAGTACAGAACAAATTCTGGCAACAAAAAGAGTGAAACACCAATGTCAAAGACCTGGGAGTGATCATGTCAGAGGATCTCACCTTCAAGGACCATAACATTGTATCAATCGCATCTGCTAGAAAAATGACAGGATGGATAATGAGAACCTTCAAAACTAGGGAGGCCAAGCCCATGATGACACTCTTTAGGTCACTTGTTTTATCTAGGCTGGAATATTGCTGCACACTAACAGCACCTTTCAAGGCAGGTGAAATTTCTGACTAGAAAATGTACAGAGAACCTTCACGGTGCGCATAACGGAGATAAAACCCTCATACTGGGAGCGCTTGATGTTCCTAAACCTGTATTCGTGGAATGCAGGCGGGAGAGATACATGATCATATCACCTGGAAAATCCTAGAGGGACTAGTACCCGAACTTTCCACGAAAATCACTCACTACGAAAACAAAAGACTTGGGAGACGATGCAACATCCCCCCAAGAAAACGGGGTGTCACTAGCACGTTAAGAGACCATACAGTAAGTGTCAGGGGCCCGAGACTGTTCAACTGCCTCCCAGCATACTTAAGGGGGATTACCAGCAGACCCCTGGCAGTCTTCAAGCTGGCACTGGACAAGCACCTAAAGTCGGTTCCTGACCAGCCGGGCTGTGGCTCGTACGTTGGTTTGCGTGCAGCCAGCAGTAGCAGCCTGGTTGATCAGGCTCTGATCCACCAGGAGGCCTGGTCACAGACCGGGCCGCAGGGGCGTTGACTCCCGGAACTCTCTCCAGGTAAACTCCAGGTATGAGTGGGTATGTGAGAAGTGTCCGTTATGGTAGTGTGTGTGCATTACTATCCTGCCACCCGAGTCAAGCGAGGGGAGAGAGAGGAGGAGAGGGAGGGATAATCTTGCTGCCAGGCTTTTCGGCCTATCCTTGACTCTCCATGTGCATACTTTTATGTACCAAGAGAGCCTGTACCGGGAGTACCCTGCCTATGCCTTTGCACCTACTCGTGCATACCTGGATCTATACTTACTGAGTAAACACCTGTGCACCTACTCGTGTATACCTGGAGCTATGCTTACTTAATGAGTAAACACCTGTGCAACTACATGTGTATACCTGGAGCTATACTGAGTAAACACCTGTGCACCTACTCATGCATACCTGGAGCTGTACTTACTGAATAAACATCTGTGCACCTACTCATGTATACCTGGAGCTGTACTTACTGAGTAAACACCTGTGCACCTACTCGTGTATACCTGGAGCTATACTTTCTTATTAACTCCTATGCACCTACTTGTGTATTTCCCAGAGCTATACTTACTTGCTGAATAAATGCCTGTGTTACCTACATGTGTATACCTGGAGTTATACTTAATGAATAAACAATGTTAGTGTTAATTGTCCAATCTTACTGTCTGCGCGTGCACTACAGTGCCTCTGGTCTCCACCTTTATTCCCCCTCCCCACTTCTACTCTTCTGTCAGTGATTAGTGCCCTAAGTATGATATTCAGCTCTCCAGAGCAAGGTTTGTGACCCCTCCCCTATCAGTAATAAAACAGGGCCAATACCCAGCAAAACCCCAAAAAGGCTATATGTTACGTCTGGCAGCCTGCACTGCTTCACTCATGCACTGTAAGATGCTTCCCGTTCTGGCTCCTCTTTTGTTTCTTCTTTCGCTGTTTTTCACTAAACACTGTATTCCCCTAACTCCTCTATCATTGTATGCACTATACACTGGAGCCACTAATTCAACTACCCTTGTCTTTTATCTCCCCGGCTTGGGTCACACTTTTTCTGTTTGAATTTTGGTATTGGGATGTGGCAATACCACCTGCACCAACACTAGCCTATGGCCATTCCACTCTCTCTTGGCACTGATTCAAATTGTTTTCAAGTGTCTGTCCTCTTCAAGGGGGACTCCTTGGCGTGGTGAAGAGGCTCTTGGTCTAGGAAATTAGACCTGTCGGTCTCCTTCCCCAGACCGAACCTAATTCCCCCCAATCCCCCGTTCCCTATCCCATCCTCCCCATCCTCCCCTTTTTCCTTTCCTCCTCCTCCTCCTCGACACCCCTCCCTTTTGCCCTTCCTTTTTGGCCTTTGTTTTTTTTTTTTTCCACAGGCACGCTAGTTCCCAGGTAGGGGGAAAAGGGGACCGGGGTCCATCCCATTCGTTGAGGTTCTTTGGGGGTGGCATAGTTTGCCGTGGAATCTGGATTTTCCTGGGGATGTTTCCCCATCCCTCTCGGTATCCAAAAGGGTGGCTTTGGGTGTCTCTCGGGCGAACGGGTTTTATCTCTGGAATCCACCTTCGGGTTCCAGGGGGGTGGGGCAGAAGGAGGTATGCCTGTGGCAGATTTTTCCCGGTGCCCTCTCTTTTGTCCACCGAGGTTTGCTCGGGAGATGGAGGTTGCTATCCCGGATTGCCGGTTTACTGGATGATGGGTAGGGTATGGCACGGGTTCCATTCTGCATCTGCGCTACCCTTTCGGTGCTGAGGTCCTTTTGGCACGGAGGGAGATTTCTGGCCCTTTCATTCCCTAGGAACTATCCCTCCCCGGTTCCCCCCACCTTTCCTCTGCCTCCTTGCATTGTTATTGTTACAAAGTCCAATCATTCCATTACTGATTTTCCTTTTTTTATTTTAAAAAACCCCAACTCATGTTCCCACTGATGAACCTCCTGCAGGAAGATCCTCATTCCTGTGTAGTCCACCCTTTTTTATAGTTTAGTTTTCCCTTTCTACTCCTGTTTCACTCTCCACTTTTCGTTCCACGATGTATTCAAAGCTCATAACTACGTGGTCACTAGCTCCAAGGGTTCTTTAATATGTTGTGTGCTCAATATTGAGCTACTATGGGTGAAACGAGGTCCAATCTTGATGGTTATCCTCCTCTCTCTCTCTGGTTATTGTAGTATCCCTAACTTGTTGGTGCATCAGATTTGCCACGCACCACACTCATATCTTGGCTTCCTTTGTTTTGGGACCCCCACGTGGCTCCAGGTTTTTCCAATCAATCTCCTGTGATTGAAGCTAACCCAAGACCCAGTAACTTCGATCTAGTTGAGTGAGCCCTCTTGCCCACCTCAGCTATGTGTCCACCATTGCTCTGTTGCCACTAATCATAATCCTATCTTGGCCTCCTGCAGTTATGTGGTGGGTTATACATCACTGAAATTGACTACCTTGTGTTCCCATGACGGAAAACTGTACCTACTGGTGTAATCCATTTCTCCGATCTGTTCATACCTTCCATTTCTTGATAACCCACTGGTTTTTTTATTAGTAGTGCAACCCCTCCTTTTCCCACATGCTCATTCTATTCTTCCTCAGGAGGATTTGAATCTCAGGTGGGAAGATCTGCATTGTTATTATCCCAGTGAATTTTGTTTCTGTAACTGCTACGATGTCTGGGAATCTCCTTGATTCTTTCATGCCATCTTCACATTTATTCGTTATTCCATCTGCGTTCGTTACCAAACTTCAACTTCTTTTCAATAAACCGTGGTCTGGGGAGGAGAGAGGTGGGTTACGGGGGAGCAGGTGCACTGGCAGGAGCTATAGGGGTGGTTTCGGGGTGGGGCCTGTCGGTGTGGGGTTGTGGGGGCTGTGGGCCTATCTGGAGTTTCAGGGGGCTAGGGGTGGTGCTGAGGGGGAAGGAGGAAGAAGGAAGAGGGGCCTATGGGGGTTACAGTGGAGGAGGGGGTTGTGGTGTGGGGGAATGGGGATAGAGGGTACAGTGTGTGGGGAGTTACTGTGAGGTTGGGGTTTGGGGTGAGGGGGATGGGGGAGAGGGTTACATTGTGTTGGGTTACTTGGGTTTCATGTAGGGGTGGGGTTTAGAGTGAGGAGGGGATGTTGAGGTTACTGTGGGGGTGGGTTTATGCAAAGGGGGATGTGGGGATACTGTGGGTTTTCTGTGGAGGTGGGGGTTTGTGCTGAGGGGGATTGGGGGCAGGGGGTGGCTAGGGGTACATTGAGTGGGGTTTTGGTGTTAGGTCGTGTAATGGCTTTGGACTGCCATGGTTGTGTTCCTTCCTGTGGGCGGTACTGGAGGGGGTTGTGTTGTTCTTCCACATTGGCCTGATTTCTCCTGCTCTCCACTTCTTGCCTCCTATTCCTCCTTGTGACATTGCCCCTCTCTTTCAGTGTCATCCTTTTTCTTTGTGTTCTCGTCTTGGTCGGGTACACACTCCCAGGAATGCTGATTGTCCCTTGTCTCTGCAGGATCCAGTTTTGAGCTGGACTCTGCTTGAAAATCACTGTGACTGGAATGCTTTTTTCCCCTCACAAACCACCCAATTCTCCAATAATTTGTTAGCTGGGTCATATCGTCCTCTCCTATTGCTTTCATGATGCTTTCAATCATTTTTTTCTCTGTTTCTTTGCCTCTTCAAGTTTCACCATCTACTTCTTGAGCCCATAGACAAAATGGCCCTATCCCTTTCATCCTCCAACTGTGCTTACCTGAGCATCCTCTGATTCAAATTAGTTCTTGCCATTGATGCATTGCTTACTTACTGTCTCTTCCCTATCTGGTGTCCCTCTGTTATTTGTTCCTGGACATGGCAGTTGTCTGTTAGAGCCTCTGTGTATGCTTAGCACATTCATTGAACTTTAGTCCCCTCATTAGTTCTTGCTGTTCTCCTTGCCTTTTTCCAGGGCCCCCTTAGGTTCAATGGAGTATAGCATACGTATAGCCTCCCTATGTCCCTACTGTCTCCTCATCGGTGACGGATGTAGTGCTCTTGGTGTCTTGGCTGTACTGTCCATTTGGTTCTCTAGGGTTCGAGACTCTTTAGGTCTACTAGCTCTGTATCTTAGCTTCAGCTGCTGTGATTTGTAATTCCCATTTCTTGCTCTCCTCATCTATTTTCTATTCCATTTTTCTGATGATCTCTTCCAATCTCCTCCCCCACCCTCCTCCTCTCTTCGCTGTGAGCTCTGCCTACCAGTCTCTCTCCCAGTTCCACCACTCGCTTATCCACCCATTCCTCTGGTTCTCCGTCCTGGTTTTTGGTGTACCATGTTCTTTTTCACAGAAGGAAGAGCTTATGCCAGAGTGCTGTGGATGGGAGGTGTTTGTTGTGGGGAGGGAGGGGGATGTTGTTGTGGGGAGAAAGGGAGGAGGTGACAGGGAGGGGAAAAGGATAGTGAGGTGAAGGGGGAAACAGCAGCAGGGGGAAGGAGTTGGGGGGAAGGCTAAAAAAAAAGGGGTCAGAGAGAAGAGCAATGGGGGGAGGGTGGTAGACAGGAGTAGGGAGGATGGAGGGAAGGAGATGAGAGGGAGAGAAGTGGGATATAGAGAGTACAGGGAGTATGGGTGAGTGTGAGTTAGAGAGAGAGGGGAAGGGAGAGTCAGAGTGTGAGGGCATGAGAGTTGGGGAAGATCTGCAGCCTTTAGTGTGCTTGACAGGCCTCGGAGGAGAGGGGGGAGGGGAAGGAGAAGGAAGAGATGTGAGGGGGGAGAGATGGAAGATGGTAAGGTGGAGGATGATAGAGAGAGACCAAAAGAGTGTTGTTTGAGTGTGAGCTAGAGAGGGAGAGAGAGAAGAGGGGGGGAGGGAGTGTTAGAGTGTTGTGGGAACCTAGGAGGCGAGGGGAGAGGGAGGGTGAGAATGGAGGGTAGTTGGGGGAGTTGGAGGAGGTATAGGAGCGAGGACCAGGAGGAGGAAGGAGGGAAAGAGATAGGTACGGCGAGGTGGTAGGTGGAAGGGGGGAAGGTGAGGGAAGATGGAGGAGGTTATAGGAGCGAGGGCAGGAAGAGGAAGGGAAGGAAAAGAGAGGGGTAGGGGAGAGTAGGTAGGAAGGGAGGGTGAGGTGGGGGGAAGATGGAGGAGGAGGAGCAGGGGGAGGAATGGAGGGATGAGAGAAGGAGGGAGGGAATGGGAGAGGTAGGGGAGGTAGGTAGGAGGAAGAGAGGAGAGGTGGGGAAAGATGGCGGTTATAGGGGAGGAGGAGCAGGAGGAGGAAGTGTAGGGAAAGAGAGAGGGAAGGAGGGAAAATGAGAGGTAGGGGAGGCAGGTTAGGGAGGGAAGGGAGGGGAAGTGGGGGGAAGATGGAGGAAGTTATTGGAGGAGGAGAAGCAGGAGGAGGGAAGGCGAGGGAAAAGAGAGGGAGGGTTACAAGGAGATTGTGAACTGTGGGCTATGTGTGAACCCTTGACTAGTTTCAAACGGAATCGTTGGACAATAAAGCAGGACTTAAACGGATGGGGTTGTAGGCGCCCCTTATCAAACACAAACAATAAATATAAATCAGGAACGTAAACAAGTAAGCTGATCCAATATACAAGATACAGTTTGATATAGAAATACATAGCTAGAGCTTCATTTAAGGAGGTTATTAAGAGAGTATTCAAGAGGTTGCTAGTAGGATCTATCGTAAAATCAAACCAGTTCAAATCAATTATGAAAGCCTGTGTAGTCTGGCAGTCAATCGAATAACGGGCTTCCACATGGATTTAATTGTTCATTTTTGTGAAAATTAGTGTCACGACCCTTGTGCAGATATCCCAAGAACTTGCTTCAAGCAGTATTAAAACTAGGGGAAGTGTTTTTGGGTATGCCCCAAATGAGATAAATCTGTGGACCTAAAATCACAAGGGTATTAAAACGAGGATACATCAAAAGCTGCTTTCATAGAATAACCGGAAGCTTTCTACAACAGTTGGGAACTTAAAAAGTCTGGGCTGAATGGGATGCCCTTGATATGGTCCATGTAGTCAGTAAACAGTAAGGCTGGAGGCGATGTCCTGGTAGTCAGTAAATGTGGGGCTGATAGTGCTGTCCTGGGAGACAGTAATGGTGAAGCTGGAGGTGCTGTCTGGGAGACAGGAATGGTGAAGCGGGAGGGCTGTCCTGGAGGACGACAGTAATGGTGAAGCTGGAGATTTTGTCCAGGTAGTCGGGGAGTTTTACGCAGGAGAAATACATATAAATGACCTCATAGGGGACAGGAGCCGTAGTGGGGAAAACAAGTGTAGTCACAGTATAAAATAAAACCAATATGCAAACTTGAAATAACCACAGGAAATAGCACAAGAGGATCACTAGCATTAGTGAGGATATATATTACCCAAAACAACTGGTGGGAGCTCCAATTGTTGGTGCTAGAGGATAGGAATAAGACAGGAAACATGCACCAACAGGGAAATACAGTCACGGGAAAAACAACCCAAGGCAAACGGGAAACCAAAGCCTGTGCCACATACTATGCACTTGGTATCTGCCAGGAATGGTAAATCTGGAAATAACAGACGGGGACGTGCAACTATGACCACCCTAGAAAAATGCCGTGCCCATCTGACACAGAAAAAAATGCAAACTCCCATTCCTGTAAGCTTTTTCACCCTGAAATGTTTACCTCTTTCGTTCAGGAAAGGACTGTGCTATACTTAAATTGGCCAGGCACACATTAAAGGGGACAAAAAGATACTAAAACATCAAGGCCATGGGACAACATGGGTAGTCACAGCCACTCAAGAGGGAGAGGTACAGAGGTTTTTAGTGTCAGGAAGGAAAATAAAACTGGCAGGAAAAATGGCAGAAATCATACCCATAAATAAGTCATTCTGGAGAGAACCACTGTCGATGGCCCTCCACTCCAAACACAGCAGATACAGATACTATTGCGGTAAAAAAATCCCCTCCCAGTACCAACAAATACCACCAGTCCGATGACATTATTCTTTGCAAATAATACAGTGGTATAAAAGCCAGCAAACAAACCAACAAAATACCTTTCATCGTTGGACTGCTTGCGAGCAAAGGGCAATGTATCGCGGACTTTCACCTGAGACCATCAAAAAGGATCACATGGACAACGAAATATGGAATCAGGTTACAACCTATTAAGGTGTGACAGAGTGAAGCAGGCAAAAGGGGGGGGGAGTTGGCCTGTACATTGCCAGAGTCAACTTGTTTGCAACAGAATGCTTAGTGCTCTCAAATGATGTAGTGGAAGTTTTAGCAGTAAAGGTCGAGAACCAAACCATAGTCATTGTGTGGGTAGTCTACAAGATCCAGATGCACATCCCAGCAATTCCAGGAACAGCTGTTAAAAATGACCACTGTCTGGAAATTTCCAGCTCCTGCACCCATAACATCATGCTCCTGGGGGATTTCACTTAAGGCACCTATAATGGAGGAATATAGCAAATAATATTGTTGCAATAATAACACCAGGAGGTAGCTTGATTTGAAAACTCACACTCACACGAGCTTTTAAAATCTCCTGCACAAAATTCAATTTAAACCAGCTAATAGTTAGAGCCTATCTAGACTGAGAGAATCACAGACCTCATCTTCACTAACAATGATGATATGTAGAATGTCACCATATCAAAAAAATATACCTCAGTCACAACATAATTGAGGTTCAGACATGTTGCGTAGGAGCCCCCAGTCCAACATAATGAGATTAGCACGAAGGGAGCATTCACCAAATTCAACTTCAATAACAAAAAATTAAAGTGGACCAAGTAAACCAAAGTCACTAACTCTGTCGAACTTTTAAATTTTTAAAAGCTGGGAGATATACTAAGCAACACAGACCCCAACGTTACGCCTAGAACAGATTAACTTGGTGGCACTCGATGTATGCACAAGGCTTATTCCTCTAGAATAAGGTGTAGATTGTAAATTAGGAAAGAGACAGGCACTCCCTTTACAGGCGACGGAAAAAGAATAACAGAGCGGCTAAAAGAGGTAAATATCTGAAATGCGTAGGGGAGACACTGGTCAGAGAAATAGCAAGATTGAAACTTAAGCTAAAGGAATCTTTAGGAGTCAGGGAACGCGGGAAGAACTAAAAGCCATAAATTGAAATCGAAAAGAAACCCAAAGTATTTTTCTCTAAGCCAAATCAAAGTCGGTGAACAAAACGTCAGTTTTGGGCCACTACTTAAACAAGATGGGGCCTACTCAGATGACAGCAAGGAAATGTGTGAGCTACTCAAGTCCCAATATGACCTCAGTTTTTAGCAAGCCGCTAACCAGACAGAGAGTCGAAGTTCAAAATGAATTTTTTATGAGAGAGCCACAGAATTTGGTTAACACAAACGGATCCTATCCGATGTTATCCTGACCCAGATGACTTCGATACAGGCGATAAATGAACATGCCCATGCACTCTGCCCCAGGGCCAGGACTCATGGAACTCGTGTTCATCAAGAACTGCAAGAAAGCCCCAATCACGAAGCCTTTTTCATCCTATGGAGAGGAGCATGGGAACACGGGGGTTCGTCCCACAGTTCTAAAAACAACAGACATAGCCCCACTACACAAAGGGAAGGTAAAGCAACAGTAAGGAACTACAGACTGATAGCACTTAACATCCATATCATAAAAATCTTTGAAAGGGTCATAGAAGCAAGACACCAACCATCTAGAAACCCATCAGGTTCACAACCCCAGGGCAACAATGGGTTTAGAACAGGGTCACTCCTGTCTGTCTCAACTATTGGATCACTACGACAAGGTCCTAGATGAACTAGAAGACAAAAAGATTGCAGATGTAATATATACAACTTTGCAAAAGCCTTCGACAAGTGTGACCATGGCATAATAGCGCAAAATGCGGCTAAAAGGAATAATAGGAAAGTCGGAAGATGGAATCTATAATTTTCCTCACTAAAGAAAACACAGAGAGTAGTCGTCAACAGGAGTAAAGTCCGAGGCAGCTACGGTGAAATGCTCTGTTCCACAAGGCACAGTACTTCGCTCCCATCTTGTTCCTCATCCTCATATCGACATAGACAAGGATGTCAGCCACAGCACTGTGTCTTCCTTTGCAGATGACACCCGATCTGCATGGACAAGTGTACTCCATTGCAGACACTGCAGGGCTCCAGCTGGCATCAACCAAATCTTTCAGTGAGGCTGCAGTAAACAATCTGAAGTTCAACGATGAGGAAATTTCAAATTACTCAGATATGGTAAACACGAGGCAAATTAAATCTGCATCAGAGTACAAAACAAATCTGGCCCCCACAAAATAGAGTGAAAACACCATGTCAAAGACCTGGGAGTGATCATATCAGAGGATCTCACCTTCAAGGACCTACATTGTATCAAATCGCATCTGCTAGAAAAATGACAGGATGGATAATGGAACCTTCAAAACTAGGGAGGGCCCAAGCCCATGATGCACTATTAGGTCACTTGTTTTATCTAGTAGGCTGGAATAGTGCTGACACACTAACAGGCAACCTTTCAAGGCAGCGTGAAATTGGACCTAGAAATATGTTACAGAGAACTTCACGGCACGCCATAACGGAGATAAAACACCTCAATTACTGGGAGGCTTGATGTTCCTAAACCTGTATTACGCTGGAACGCAGGCGGGAGAGATACATGTTTATATTACACCTCTGGGAAAATCCTAGAGGGACTAGTACCGAACTTGCCACGAAAAATCACTCACTACGAAAGCAAAAGACTTGGCAAGACGACTGCAACATCCCCCATGAAAAGCTAGGGGTGTCACTAGCACGTTTAAGAGCCTACAATAAAGTGTCAGGGGCCCGAGGCTGTTCAACTGCCTCCAGCATACTTAAGGGGGATTACCAGAGGGAACCCTGGCAGTCTTCAAGCTGGCACTGGACAATGCCTAAAGTCGGTTCTGGACCCAGCCGGGCTGTGGCTCGTACGTTGGTTTGCGTGCAGGCCGCAGTACAGCCTGGTTGTTCAGGCTCTTGATCCACCCAGGAGGCCTGGCACAGACCGGGCCGCAGGGCGTTCACTCCGGAACTTTACTCAGGTAAACTCCAGGTTGGAAGTGGGTATGTGAGACAGTGTCCGTTATTTGGGGGGTAAGGTTGTCTGTTGCATTCTATCCTGCCACCCGAGTCAGCGAGGGGAGAGAGAGGAGGAGGAGGGAGGGATAATCTTGCTGCCACGGCTTTTCGGCCTATCCTTGACTCTCAATGTGCATGCATGATTATGTACCAAGAGAGCCTGTACGGGGGAGTACCTGCCTATGCCTTTGCAACCTACTCGTGCATACATGGATCTGTATACTTACTGAGTAAAACACCTGTGCACCTACTCGTGTATACCTGGAGCTATGCTTACTTAATGAGTAAACACCTGTGCAACTACATGTGTATACCTGGAGCTATATTGAGTAAACACCTGTGCACCTACTCATGCATACCTGGAGCTGTACTTACTGAATAAACATCTGTGCACCTACTCATGTATACCTGGAGCTGTTACTTACTGGAGTAAACACCTGTGCACCTACTCGTGTATACCTGGAGCTATACTTTCTTATTAACTCCTGTGCACCTACTTGTGTATTCCTAGAGCTATACTTACTTGCTGAATAAATGCCTGTGTACCTACATGTGTATACCTGGAGTTATACTTAATGAATAAACAATGTTAGTGTTAATTGTCCAATCTTACTGTCTGCGCGTGCACTACAGTGCCTCTGGTCTCCACCTTTATCCCCCTCCCCACTTCTACTCTTCTGTCAGTGATTAGTGCCCTAAGTATGATATTCAGCTCTCCAGAGCAAGGTTTGTGACCCCTCAGCTATCAGTAATATACAGGGCCAATACCCCAGCAACCACAAAAAGGCTATATGTTACGTCTGGCAGCCTGCACTGCTTCACTCATGCACTCATGCACTGTAAGATGCTTCCCGTTCTGGCTCCTCTTTTGTTTCTTCTTCACTGTGTTCACTAAACACTGTATTCACTAACTCCTCTATCATTGTATGCACTATACACTGGAGCCACTAATTCAACTACCCTTGTCTTTTATCTCCCTGGCTTGGGTCACACTTATTCTGTTTGAATTTTGGTATTGGGATGTGGCAATACCACCTGCACCAACACTAGGCCTATGGCCATTCCACTCTCTCTTGGCACTGATTCAAATTGTTTTCAAGTGTCTGTCCTCTTCAAGGGGGACTCCTTGGCGTGGTGAAGAGGCTCTTGGTCTGAGGAATTAGACCTGTCGGTCTCCTTCCTCAGACCGAACCTAATTACCCCCCAATCCCCCGTTCCCTATCCCATCCTCCCCATCCTCCCCTTTTTCCTTTCCTCCTCCTCCTCGACACCCCCCCTTTTGCCCCTTCCCTTTTTGGGCCCTTTTGTTTTTTTTTTTTCCCACAGGCACGCTATTTCCTGGGTAGGGGAAAGGGTACCGGGTCCCCCCCCATTCCGTTGGGGTTTCTTGGGCGTGGCTAGTTTGCCGTGGAATTGGATTGCCGGGGGATGTCCCGATCCCTCCCCCGGTATCCAGAGGGTGTTTTGGGTTTTTCCTCGGGCGGGGGGTGACTCGGGAATCCACCTTTGGGATTCGGGGGTGGGGGAAAAAGGGGGTATGCTCTGTGGAAATTTTCCCGGCCGCCCTCTCTTTTGTCCACCGAGGTAGTCGGCAGAGTGGGGTTGCTACCCCGGATTCCCGGGTTTTTAGGGCATGAGGGGTGGGAGGGCAGGGGTTTCCCATGTGCATCTGCGCTACTTGCGGTGCTGGGTCCTTTTGGGCACGGAGGGAGTTTTTCTGGCCCTTTCATTCCTCCTGGGAACTATCCCTCCCCCGGTCCCCCCTTTTAATTTTTTTTTTTTATTTTTCTTTTCTTTTCTTTCTTTTTTTTTTTTCTTAAAACAAAAAAAAAGAATAACCTAACCATGGCAGCCCTAGCCCATAAACCCTGCTACCCCCCCCGGGCCCCTTCTTTATACCGCACCTCTTTTCGACCCTCCCCCTTTTTGGCCACTCTTCGGAAAACCCTCGTGCCTCGTACCTTTTGCCGGTTTTTCCCACCCGCTTCAGGATGGGGCCCTCGACTGACTCCTTCGTTTTTATCTGACCTTCGCTCTCCTCGACTAGCTCCGCCCTCTCCCTCTACGGTGTGGCAATTTTTAAATGCCCCACCTTTTCCACGTCAGCCCAAACTTGGTCCCACCCTAAACACCAACGCAATTACCTGCTGATGATGCTTCTCCCCCCTTCTCGTTCTTCTCAGAAAAGAGACAGCCCTTCCTCCCTTTCCACGCCATTTTCAGACTGACAATGGACTAAATTCTTCACTTTACGACCACTTCCTCTCGGCTATCTTTCTGACCAGTGTTGGAAAGGGCACTCCTACGCCATTTTTGGTAAAGAATTTCTTTTCATGCTCTTAAGACGGTATGGCATCATCACCATATAGAATGCTGCCAGGCTAATGGCTTTCTCGTCTTTCCCATTCGATACTGTTCCTGTCACTATTGAAAAACATCATTCCCTCAATTCTTTTAGTGGTACCGTCATTCTCCCCCCTACCATATTTAAAACAAAATTTCAACATGTGGCATGACATTCTTGAACAGCGGGAACTCCAAATCTCCCAATCCTTCGTTCTTCTCCCCGTGGGGGGCGATACCCTGCAATGTGGCTTTTAAACTTTTGACAGCCGGAACTCCATCCTCAGTTTATGTACAGGACATGGGTTACAAGTTCGAAAGGCCATCCAACGAAATTTTGCAGATCTATCGCCGAATGCCATCTGTGGTGCTGTGACCATTCTAATACGTCTTGCCAATCGACCTTCCCTTTTCTTAATTGTCATGAGGCCACCTTCGTCTCTCGCCGTTGTCAAGTCTATTTTAAACGAGCGGGGAAATCCGTTACCTCAAAGAGGCAAAGGTCCCCCTTAGCCATGGAGTTTCTCATCTCGCTTCAAGGGAGACTACCCCCGTGTTTCTTATTCCCTTTTAAAAACCCTCCCCCCACTTCTGTATATCTTCTGCCCCACCTTGTGGTTTTTTTTTTTATTTACTTGTTCCTATTCTTTTCTTTGTAGAATTTTTACTTAACCCCTCAGTCTATTTGCTTTTTCGTGTTCTTTCAAAACCTCAGTGCGACGAGATCTCGTATGACCCTCCTCCCAATCATCCCTATTTCCAAAAGTCAAAAAAAGGGCCCCTTTAAACACTCCTACCCATCTTCCACCCCCCTTTTTACCTTCCCTGTCTCGTACTTTTTTCTCCCCCCACGGCTCTGTTAAAAGTTGAGGTTCACCCCCCCCCCTCTTTTACTGCCCCTTCCTCCCTGTTCCCCCCAATTTTCTTCCTCTTCTCCCACCTCCCGGTTTCTGCCTTTTCTGCCCCCTTCCACGCTTTCTCCAGTTTCCTCCCCCCTTTCCCCCCCCTTCCCTTTGGTAAGTCCAATACATTTCCAATCTTTACTCATCCCCCCCTACCATTTTTCCCAAAATTGTCCCCCATAGACGCTCCTGAATTTTGAAAACTTGAAGCATCTCTGAAAATATTGCAAGAGACCAAACCACAATGGACACTGATCCACCCTCCCCCCTTCCTCTCCTTTGCTCCCTCTCGAAAAATCCTTTCTTTACAGCGCACCGTTCCTTCGTCTTTAACGTTTTCCACTGCCCCCACATGTGGACTTTTTAACCCCCCTTTTTCCATAGGAACCCTTACCCGCGGATTTCAAGATCTTTATCATTGCCAAACATGGCCTTTTAAAGGGAATATACGCGGGCCCCAGGGGTAAACGGGGTTGAACTTTTAGTGTTACTCTCCCCCGTTTTCCCCTGTTTGGGGTTTTTCTTACAGAACCAAAATTACACTCTGCTGTTACTCTCCCATCCAGGCTATATTTATTGTATTCTTCAGATCCTTTTCCTGATGGGACCTTTAAAGAAAGTGCTCTTTTTTACGCACTGATATCCTTTCCATCAGCTATTTGTTCATACTTCGCTGCATTTCCAGAGCCCGTACCATTGCATAGGTGGTATACACCTGTTCTTTATCCTCCCCTTCTGGGGATTATCTATTCCGGGGTATTGCCTTCTTTTTTCGTCATTACCGCCACCGATTCTGTTTTTTGGTGATTTTTAATGCCCACCATTTCCCCTTGGGGGGGGGGTCTCACTGTGTTTCCGTGGCATTAGTTAGAGGCTTTTCTTGCCCCCCACCCCCCCTGTTTTAAATACAGGTACTCAACCCCATTTTGATCCTCGGGCTCACACTCTCCTTGCATCGTCTCTCAGTCTCTCTTCCTCCACCGCATTAGACTTCACTTTGGGCTGTTCTCCCGGACTTTCATGGGAGCGATCATTTCCAATCTTCTTACTTCCCCTTTATATTTTACCCTTTTTTCATCCCACCTGGCAATTTGAATCAAAATTTAAACCCTTTCTCCACCTAAAATGTTTTTTGAGAGGTTCCTTCTTCGTACTCCATCGATGAGCTTTTTACACCCTTCTCGTCCTCCGTTTTTAACCAACTTCTCATTCTTACCCCAAACTTCGGGCAGGGGATTCTCAGAAATGCGTGCCTGGTGGTCTCCCCCTTGTCTCGTGCAGTACGTTTGAAACGCGCTGCATGGGGGAGGTACCGGACAATAGAACCAAGGGGGACTTCTTGATTTTAAGCAAAGCGTGCAATCATCGCCGTGTCACCATGACTAAAGCACTTGCGGGGGATTATGTCTCCACCATCACCTCTGCTTCCTCTGTGAGTGCAGTCTGGGAAAAAAATACGAAAACTGAGTGATAAATATTTCCTGACCCGCTCCTGTTCTGCAGGTTCCGGGGATATATAGCAAACCCCCCCAATGTTGCCAAAACACTGGTTCATTTTCGGGACTCCATCTATGCCCCTCTTTTTTTTCCTCAAAGTCTGCCAAGAGTTAGCACCCCTTGGACTTTTTTTCTCTCAGAGAAAACAAAAATGTGCCTTTTACACTCAAGAATGGAGGCAAAACTCTCAGCTTCCGATAACGGCAGCTGGGGCCCCACGACATTCATATTTGATGCTAAAAACTTTACCAGTCGCCCCTTTCAGTCCCTTTTCACCTTTAAATCTCTTTTTCAAAGGAGTTCTTCCCCAGCTGTGGAAATCCGCCTTGTTCTCCCTTTCTGCAAAACCAGGCACTAGGGACATGAAAACCTCCCTATCACCCATTCCTTTCCAAAGCAGTTTTTCAAAGTGATGGGAATGCTAGTAAATAGACGTTTAGTGTGGTTTTAGAGACACACAACAGTCTCTCCACTCGCAATAGGCTTTTAAAGGGAGTTTTTACCATAGGGCCCCCCTTTCTACGCTTGGGTAGTATGTTCTAATGCCTTTTTCGAATAACCCCCTCAGTTATTGCCATATTTTTTGACCTTTAGAAGGCATATGACAAACTTGGAGGTTTTTGTATTTTAGCCCCCCCACTCCTTGGCTTCAAGGCATCTACCATCCTTCCTTAAGAACTTTTTTAAATGACACATTTCCCCTGTTGGGTTTTAAAAATGTGCCTCCCGGACTTTATCCCAAATGAAGGTGTCCCCCAGGGGTGGTTCTGGACAACACTTTTTCTCCTTCTTTAATGATTTGGCCTCTAGTCTTCCATCAAATATTTGGTCATCACTCAGTTGATGACTTCGCTATTGCCTGTGCAGGCGCTGACTTCACCTCATTACAGTTTTCTCCAGCATACAGTCGACCGTGTTTCCAATTGGGCCACCACACGTGGGTTTAAATTTTCCAGCACTAAAACCCACAAAATTACTTTCACAGACGCTCTGTCATCTCCGATCATCCTTTGTACCTCTATGGCCTCCCGTATCCCTGAAGTGATACAGTCAATTTTCTGGGCCTCCTTTTTGATCGTAGTTATCCTGGAAACCTCACATTACCTCTCTGAAGGCAACTTGTCACAGGCCGGCTGAACCTTCTTAAAACCCTTGCTCATCTTTCAGGGGGAGCTGATCGCCCGAACCCCCCTTCGCCTACTTTCCCACCCTTATTTTTTGAAACTTGATTATGGTGACCAGATCTACTCAGCGGCATCTCCTGCTACTCTCTCTAGCCTTAACCCCATTCATCACCAAGGATTACGTTTGTGCCTTGGTGCTTTTCGCTCTTCCCCTGTCGAGAGCCTCTATGCAGAAGCGAACGTTCCATCCTTATTCGATTGCTGTGATGCCCATTGCCTTCGCTACTATGTACGCTCTCATCTCCGCAATCCTTCCATTTATAGAATGGTCACTGATATTTGCAGACATTTCTTTATTTGTTCGCCGCCCCTGTTTACTCCATCCCTTCTCTCTTCGCCCTTTATTCGCTCTTGTCTTCTCTTAAATACCACCTTTCTATGTACATGTAGCATTCTCACTTTTCCCCCTACCCCCCTGGGAAGTTCCAGCTGTCGTCTGTTCTTTCTCCCTCCCTTTCTCGAAAGCCAAAAGTCTACGGTCGCTTCCGCCTCTTTTTAGACACTTTCACTCTCATTCTCATCATTGCTGTGTAACAAAATGGGTCTAATCTTCTGACGCGTAGATTCGCAGCAGTGTTTTTCCGGCATCGTACAAGGCTTTCTATCTTCGCTAGTATTTTTAAATGCTGAATTATATGCCATCCTTACAGCACTTTCCATATTGCATAAAATGCCTGTGTCTACATTTTGGTTGTCTCAGACTCCCCTTTGTGCTTTACAGGCTATAAAAAAAATTTGATACACCTCACCCCTTAGTCCTCCGTATCCAACTTTGGCTACGCCGCATCTTTACCAAGCATAAAGATATTGTTTTTTGTTGGGTCCCTGGTCATGTTGACGTACAGGGCAATGAACGGCAGACACTGCTGCGCGGTCAGCAGTACATGACCTATCAGTTTCTTATAGGGTATTCCATTTACGGAAATATTTTGCTGCAAATCTTCCCACCTTCACACCCGTTGGCAACAACGTTGGTCTACTATGCTCGGCAACAAACTTCAGTCTATTAAACCCAGTATAGGTTATGGCCGTCTTCTTATCACCAGTGTCGAGGTTGGGAGACTATCCTCCCTTTGCTTTGGCATATCGTTTACAGGGATATCTCATGGAGGGGCGTCTTGCCCCCTTTTGAGAATTGCCAAGCTCCATTTCGTCAGCCAAATTCTTTTGGGGAAATGTTTATAAACGAGCAGCGAATTTCCTTGCGTCGTCTTCGCCCCGTTGCCTCTTTTTCCCTTTCCCTTCTCGTGAGGGACCCCCTTTCAGGGGGACCTTCTTTGTTTTTGACAACAACTGATTTAAAAAAATTTTGATACCTTCACCCTTTTATTTTCAATCTTTTGCTACCCCCTACCCCCGTCTACCCCCTGCCCTGCTGTTTTCTTAACCTGCTGTCATCCCCTCCCCCCTTCTGCCATCCAATACCCTTGCTTCCTTCCCCCTGCGCGCTGTATAGCCCGGGGCCCTAGCGCTTCTTTTTTTTTTTAAAATAAAAAAATGGGAATCAGCGGGGTTTAGAGAGGGAAGTCGTCGTTTTTAAAGTCATCTAGTTTTATAGGAAGCTTGAAAATTCAGAAACTGTGAAAGGTCATGGATGGATACCTAAAAGCTCGGGAAAATTGTACGTTCAGCATGCAAGCTATTTTCTACCAGGGAAAATCCTTCACACAGGGTTAATGAGGGAAAAACCCCAAGCTTTCGAGGAACATGAAACCCAAACCACTCACGGACGCATTTTAGAAGTGTTATTTCGTGCACAAAAAAAGGCTTTTGGTTTTCTCTTTTGGGAAAAAAAACTAAAAAAGAGTGCACTTAAAATGGGGAAAAAGTTCTAGAAAGAGTTTTTTTGCTGTTGTAAAATTCTTAGCTCTAAAGGGATTGCTTTCCCTGGAGAAAAAGGGTTTTTTGGGTTTGGAAAAAAATGGCAATTTCCATGGGTATAGAAAAGTTAGCCAATTCGACCCTTTTTTTTTTTTTTACAAAATATTGTCACGCCTTGGATGCGGAAGAGGCCTGTTTTACATGTCATCTCTAATGCAAAGAATTTATTGAATGATGACAAGAAGGTCCCCAATAAACACATAGCACGTGAAAATGCAAATACTTTTCAATAATGTAGATTCAACAGAGATATTCCATAAGATCAATTGAATTCATTTTTCGCCTTGTCGACTCCCGTGAACCCGTAGAGCGCTTTTTTAAAATTCTTCCCTTTTAGGGCCTGTGGAGAAACAATGATGAATGTATACTGGATCTCTGCTTTAAATATTCCCTTTTTTGGATTGTCGTGGGGGGCCAAGTACGACTGCAAGTAAATGTCGGTAAATAAATGGATTGCAAGCCCCTACAAGCAAATAAAACCCCCTTGCGAATATTCCCCGCTCAGCACATTTTTCTTAATCTTGTTTGGGCTGTGCTGCGGAGAGTTGTGTCACTGCAGTTTCATTTTTTGGACTTTTACAAGCCTCTTTAATTTTTCTCTGCTTCAACGCCGGTGGAGTATACTCAAGTCAACCCATTCATGGAGATGTTATGAAATCATTATCAACAACAAGGTGGTCAGCGCAGCATGATGCAACACATGCTTTGAAAGACAGCTTTGCTGAAATACGTTCTGCTTTGACCCAAAAATGCAGAGGATGAAGACCAGACAGCAACTACAAGAAGCGAAGCAGCCTGCTTAGCATCAAAATTGGAGATTTTAAATTTGGGCCCTTACTCTGTGTGCTTTGGGACTGTATACTGGAACGGTTAAATGCCGCGAACAAGACACTTCGAAAATTAAAATTGAAATGGCTACTTGTGCTAACCTCTATGCAGCCTTAGTGGAATTTGTAAGTCACTTTGAAATGATGAAGCTTTTGAAATGTTTGAAGAGAAAGCTAAACTGCTGGTGAAAAACTACAGTTACTGGGCTGATCATCAGCGGTCAAGGAAGGGGAAACGCAATTTTGAAGAGTCAGACAATGAAATGTGTTGCTCCCAAAGGCAGAAATGTAAGACAGCTACATACTTCGTCATTCTGGATTCACTGATTACAGAATTAGTGAAAAGAAAAGAAATCTCCCTGAATCTCAATGACAAGTTTGGATTTTGTTCAAAATTACTATATTCCAGATGCAGAATTGAGAGAAGCTGCATTAAAGTTGCAACAACTTTCAGCAGATGTTCAGGACACATTTGTTGAAGAAATAGTTCATTTTTCTGGGTATATGAATCAGATTAAAGCTCCACCTGAAAAATGTGCGCCCTCAGCTGCTTTGAAACATTTAAGAAATGCATGTATCTCAGAAACCTTCCCTAATGTTGACATAGTGTATCGCCTTTACCTAACACTTCCAGTTACTAACTGTAAGGGTAAGGATAGTTCACTATCCTTACCCTGTTCAAGTACAGGATGACGTGTCACCTGACCAGTGGGTCGGTGCTATTTCTACCGGGGAGACCTCATCCACTTCACCGGATCAAACTGTTTCACCAGTTGAGGAGAAAGACTTAGCTCCCACTGACTTCCCAGACGAAGTCAAGCGTTTGTTGACTCTGTTGAACAAACGTCGTAAAGCCATTGCTTTACCAGGTGAGAAGATGGGTATAACGAACTTATTGTCCCATCGTATTCCACTTGAACCTGGTACTAGACCTATTTATATACCTGCGTACAGAATGCCTCATTCACAAGTTGCTGTCGCAGAGGAACTGATCAATCAAATGCTCAATGATGGAGTTATTGCACATAGCAATTCACCCTGGAATGCGCCCTTGATCCTAGGCCTAAGAAGGAGGGCACTTGGCGCCTGGTGATTAAACTTTAGGAAGTTAAACGCGAAAACTTTTTCCAGATTTTTTTCCCCACTTCCTGTACAGGTGACCTTTTACGCAATATCGGAGATAACAAAGTCTTCTCGACCCTGGACTTGTTACAAGGGTTTTGGCAAGTCCCTCTTCACGAGGACAGCCAAGAGTTAAAGCATTCCCACTCCACAGGTCATTATCACTTCCTACGTATGGCGTTTGGATTACGATCGTCTCCTATCACGTTCTCTAGACCCCATGACCAACATCTTTAGAGGTCTTATAGGTAAAGCACTTATGGTGTACTTAGACGACGTAATCGTCATGTCCGAAGACGTGGACACACATCTGAAAAGAATTTATACAGTACTTGGAAAGCTTGAAGAAGCAAATTTAAAGATCAAACTGTCTAAATGTCAATTTTTCAGATCAGAAATCAAGTTTCTTGGTCACGTAGTCACTCCTAGAGGGGTTACGACTGACCAAAGTAAAATAACTGCAGTACTAAATTTTCCAACCCCAAAACTGCTGTGCCGTAAGATCCTTTGTGGCTTAGCAGGTTTTTATAGATCTTTCATTGCTAATTTTTCTTCCATAGCTTGCTCCTCTAATGAGTTGCTTAAGAAAGATGCTCCTTTTGTTTGGACCTTCCGTCAAGAAACAGCATCCAAACTCTAAAAGAAAAGTAACATCTGCTTTCCCAATTTGAAATTCCCAGATTTTTCTAAGCCCTTCTATCGACAACTGATGCTAGTTCAATTGGCTAGGTGCCCTACTTGCTCAGAAGACTGATTTGCAAGTACAACGCAGTTGCATTTGCTAGCCGAGTCCTTACGAAGGCTGAACGTAACTATACAGTAACGGAAGCTTAGCAATAGTATGGTCTTTAAAGCACTTCCCAGACTTCATTTACCAGTTCCCTGTTCATGTCTGACAGACCATGCACCACTGATACCTTTATTCCAGAACAAACAGCCTACTGGAAGGTTAGCCAGATGGACCTTGACTATCCAAGAGTTCAATCCTACTTTTGAACATTTACCTGGCAAGTCAAATGTAGTCGCAGATGCTTTATCGCGACACGTTTAGTGTAGTTACTGCGATCCTCCATTTACTGTCGAGGATGTCAAAACTGCACAAAAGAACAGATCCCATGTGGTCTGGTGTGATTCGATTTCCTGCTCCGGAAGATCTCATTCTTACTGTAAAGCCACCAGCACCCATTAGTGACTTTGTAATGAGCCAAGAATTACTGTATCGAACAGCCGAGTTGGGTACTCCAAGCAGAAGAGTTTACCAGTTAGTAATTCCACAGTCACTAGTGAACGTAGCTCTACAGCTAGTTCATGATGCACCAGGTGTTGCACACCCTGGTATTACCTGGAGTTTACCTGGAGAGAGTTTCGGGGGTCAACGCCCCCACGGCCCGGTCTGTGACCAGGCCTCCTGGTGGATCAGCGCTGATCAACCAGGCTGTTGCTGCTGGCTACACGCAAACCAACGTACGAGCCACAGCCCGGCTGATCAGGAACTGACTTTAGGTGCTTGTCCAGTGCCAGCTTGAAGACTGCCAGGGGTCTGTTGGTAATCCCCCTTATGTGTGCTGGGAGGCAGTTGAACAGTCTCGGGCCCCTGACACTTATTGTATGGTCTCTTAACGTGCTAGTGACACCCCTGCTTTTCATTGGGGGGATGGTGCATCGTCTGCCAAGTCTTTTGCTTTCGTAGTGAGTGATTTTCGTGTGCAAGTTCGGTACTAGTCCCTCTAGGATTTTCCAGGTGTATATAATCATGTATCTCTCCCTCCTGCGTTCCAGGGAATACAGGTTTAGAAACCTCAAGCGCTCCCAGTAATTGAGGTGTTTTATCTCCGTTATTGCATGCCGTGAAAGTTCTCTGTACATTTTCTAGGTCGGCAATTTCACCTGCCTTGAAAGGTGCTGTTAGAGTGCAGCAATATTCCAGCCTAGATAGAACAAGTGACCTGAAGAGTGTCATCATGGGCTTGGCCTCCCTAGTTTTGAAGGTTCTCATTATCCATCCTGTGCATTTTTCTAGCAGATGCGATTGATACAATGTTATGGTCCTTGAAGGTGAGATCCTCCGACATAATCACTCCCAGGTCTTTGACGTTGGTGTTTCGCTCTATTTTGTGGCCAGAATTTGTTTTGTACTCTGATGAAGATTTAATTTCCTCATGTTTACCATATCTGAGTAATTGAAATTTCTCATCGTTGAACTTCATATTGTTTTCTGCAGCCCACTGAAAGATTTGGTTGATGTCCGCCTGGAGCCTTGCAGTGTCTGCAATGGAAGGACACTGTCATGCAGATTTCGGGTGTCATCTGCAAAGGAAGACACGGTGCTGTGGCTGACATCCTTGTCTATGTCGGATATGAGGATGAGGAACAAGATGGGAGCTAGTACTGTGCTTGTGGAACAGAGCTTTTCACCGTAGCTGCCTCGGACTTTACTCTGTTGACGACTATCTCTGTGTTCTGTTAGTGAGGAAATTATAGATCCATCGACCGACTTTTCCTGTTATTCCTTTAGCGCGCATTTTGTGCGCTATTACGCCATGGTCACACTTGTCGAAGGCTTTTGCAAAGTCTGTATATATTACATCTGCATTCTTTTTGTCTTCTATGCATTTAGGACCTTGTCGTAGTGATCCAGTAGTTGAGACAGACAGGAGCGACCTGTTCTAAACCCATGTTGCCTGGGTTGTGTAACTGAATGGGTTTCTAGATGGGTGGTGATCTTGGTTCTTAGGACCCTTTCAAAGATTTTTATGATATGGGATGTTAGTGCTATTGGTCTGTAGTTCTTTGCTGTTACTTTACTGCCCCCTTTGTGGAGTGGGGCTATGTCTGTTTTTTTTAGTAACTGAGGGACGACCCCGTGTCCATGCTCCCTCTCCATAGGATGGAAAAGGCTCGTGATAGGGGCTTCTTGCAGTTCTTGATGAACACAGAGTTCCATGAGTCTGGCCCCGGGGCAGAGTGCATGGGCATGTCATTTATCGCCTGTTCGAAGTCATTTGGCGTCAGGATAACATCGGATAGGCTTGTGTTAATCAAATTTTGTGGCTCTCTCATAAAAAATTCATTTTGATCTTCGACTCTCAGTCTGGTTAGCGGCTTGCTAAAACTGAGTCATATTGGGACTTGAGTAGCTCACTCATTTCCTTGCTGTCATCTGTGTAGGACCCATCTTGTTTAAGTAGGGGCCCAATACTGGACGTTGTTCTCGATTTTGATTTGGCATAGGAGAAGAAATATTTTGGGTTTTCTTTCGATTTCATTTATGGCTTTTAGTTCTTCCCGCGATTCCTGACTCCTAAAGGATTCTTTTAGCTTAAGTTCGATGCTTGCTATTTCTCTGACCAGTGTCTCCCTGCGCATTTCAGATATATTGACCTCTTTTAGCCGCTCTGTTATTCTTTTCCGTCGCCTGTAAAGGGAGCGCCTGTCTCTTTCTATTTTACATCTACTCCTCCTTTTTCTTAGAGGAATAAGCCTTGTGCATACATCGAGTGCCACGAGTTAATCTGTTCTAGGCATAAGTTTGGGTCTGTGTTGCTTAGTATATCTTCCCAACTTATATCGGTTAGGACTTGGTTTACTTGGTCCCACTTTATGTTTTTGTTATTGAAGTTGAATTTGGTGAATGCTCCTCGTGAGTAGTCTCATTTTGTCGGTCTGGGGCTCCACGCATACATGTCTGAACTCAATTATGTTGTGATCTGAGTATATTGTTTTGATATGGTGACATTTCTTATCAGATCATCATTGTTAGTGAAGATGAGGTCTAGTGTATTCTCCAGTCTAGTAGGCTCTATTATTTGCTGGTTTAAATTGAATTTTGTGCAGAGATTTAAAAGCTCGTGTGAGTGTGAGTTTTCATCAGAGCTGCCTCCTGGTGTTATTACTGCAACAATATTATTTGCTATATTTCTCCATTTTAGGTGCCTTAAGTTGAAATCCCCCAGGAGCAAGATGTTGGTTGCAGAAGCTGGAAGATTTTCCAGACAGTGGTCAATTTTTAACAGCTGTTCCTGGAATTGCTGGGATGTTGCATCCGGAGGCTTGTAGACTACCACAATGACTAGTTTTGGTTCTCGACCTTTACTGCTAAAACTTCCACTACGTCATTTGAGGCATTAAGCAGTTCTGTGCAACAAGTGACTCTGCAATGTACAGGCCAACCCGCCCCTTTTGCCTGTTCACTCTGTCACATCTGTATAGGTTGTAACCTGGGATCCATATTTCGTTGTCCAAGTGATCCTTTATGTGGGTCTCAGTGAAAGCCGTGAACATTGCCTTTGCCTCTGCAAGCAGTCCACGGATGAAAGGTAATTTTGTTGTTTGTTGCTGGCTTTAGACCCTGTATATTTGCAAAGAAGAATGTTATCGGACTGGTGGTATTGTTGGTACTGGGGGGGGGGGATTTTTTTTCCGGCATTAGTATCTGTATGGATCGTTCTGTGAAACAAGGCAGAATGAAATACTTTTGGCCACGTATGGCAACTGACATTTCCGAGTATGTTAAGAAATGTAGTGTCTGTATGCAGCATAAAGGAAATGTCAATGGTCCTAAACCCAATCCAAGTGTACCCAACCACTAGTGAACCGTGGGAAAGAGTTGCCCTTGATTTGTTAACCAATTTTAAATGTTCCCTCCAAGGCAATAAACATCTGTGTGTTATGGTAGACCATTTCACCAGATATTGTGAGTTAGTTCCTATTGCAGATAAGACTGCAGAGACAGTAGCTAGAGGTTTAAAGAACGCATCATCTGTAGGCATACCACTCAAAGTCCTTAGTAACAGATAATGGAGGTGAATTCTGTAATGAGATTCTTGAAAATTTGTGTACTTTATACAAGATCTCTAAATCCCCATTGTTCCTCATTCATCCTGCCAGCAATGGGTTAGCCGAAAGAACAAATAAGAAAGTACTTGATGTCCTGCGAGCCACTTCAACCCCATAGTGAAACTTGGGATGAAGTTATACCAGATGTCCAGTGTGCCATAAATTCTGCTTACAATGCTTCCATAGGTGATACTCCACATTATGCATGTATGGTGTAGACAAGCGTTTACCTATGAGTTGTTATATTCTACTCCGAAACCTAATTACAACCCTGATGATTTCGTAGCAACTCGTACCAGCTTAGCTCAAAGTGTTTTTAGAAGAATCCGTGAAACACTTCATAAATCAACAGCAGAATTTACAAGAGTCGCAAAACACTCGAGCAAAGCCATCCAAAATCAAAGTTAGGTTCGAGAGTTATGCTGATTAACTTTAACAAAACGTCTGCAATGCCAAAGCTTGATCAAAAGTTTGTCGGACCTTATCGAGTTGTAGAACATATCTCTGGAAATAAGTATAAGGTTAGAGAAATTAGTACTGGCAAATATAAAGAATCGCATTTAGATCATATGAAATTAGTATGCGATGTTGAGGATATTGCTACCCAGACTAATGTGACAGACTCTGACAATCCTCCTGATCCTGTACTCTCTACCTCGATACTCAGTCAGATACTCAACCTGAATGTCGTTACTCCTTGCGTACTCGACAAGTAATGAGAAACCCGCAAGTATCTTTTGTAGATACTCCTTCAGATCTCTCTCAGTCAAGGCATGTGTCAGCCATTGCAGAGGAATTCGATCCTCCCAGAGATGATAACCTTTCTGCATATGTAAACCTAACCCTCGCAGAATTGGGTTTAAATATACATAGTCTGTATAATTAGATGTCCGAGATGAATGAAATTGTCAACTGTGTGTTTTGTTATTAGCTGATCAGTTTGTCAGAAATTTTCGTGTTCCGTTCCCTCCGTATTCTGAGAATTTAACAGTCTAGATTTGAGTGCACCGAATCTGCCTTTCTGTTAAACACTTCTTTGTATATATTTATTCTTCCTCAGAATCCATAGAGTGCATGAATACAGATCGATCGATCAATTCCATCCATATTGTACAATGATTTGTTCTTATAGTTTGTAATGAATACGTTAACACCCATTACGTAAAATCCATTATGATACCATCCATTAGTTCTAAGTTATATATGAATTTGTTATTGTATAGAATCAGCCCAGATCCGCCTGCCTGTTCAGCCTATAGTATAGTAGTGTATGTCGGGACGACATACGTAACATGACCGAGCTGTCAGCATAGTTGCTGATCCCTGTATTCCCTGTATGATATAGCATAGCATAGTAGTATCCATGTGCTTTAGACACGAGACCCCTTGTAGGCCTGTGGCTTTGTGTGATGTCACGGGATGCACACGTGGAGGCTCATCCCTCTGTCCCGGTCTCACTCGGCGGCAGACCATCCAGGCGTAGACAGGCTAGGCAGCTGGGCTCCATTCCTCATCTCAGTCTGACAATATAGTTACCATCCTACAAGTGTGTCTACTTTCAACCTGCGATATCTCCATTTAAGAACCCCTTACGATAAGTCTGCGGTCTTCTTTGTACTTCCCCAATCTTCATGACCTTGTACCTGGTGGGGGTGAACTCCAGGAGCCAGTTTCTGTACCAGGCATGCAGCCTGTCCAGTTCCTTTTGTAATTCTGCCTGGTCCTCGTCTGATTGAATTTTTCTCATCAACGTCCCATCATATGCAAACAGACACACTTCTGAGTCTATTCCTTCCATTACGTTGTTCGTATATACCAGAAACAATACCAGACCTAGGACTGACCCTTGTGGAACCCCGCTCGTCACAGGCGCCCACTCTGACATCTCGTCACGTATCATGACTCGCTGATGTCTTCCAAAGAGTATTCCCTGATCCAATGCAGTGCCTTCCCTTTTATACCTGCCTGATCCTCCAGCTTATGCACTAATCTCTTGTGTGGAACTGTATCAAAGGCTTCTTACAATCCAAGAAAACGCAGTCTACCCACCCTTCTCTCTCTTGTTTTACTGCTGTCACCCTGTCATAGAACTCTAGTAGGTTCGTGACACAGGATTTCCCATCCTTCAAACCGTGCTGATTGTCGTTAAGCTTTCTAGGTTCTCCACCACTTTTCTACTGATAATCTTCTCCATGACTTTGCATACTATACATGTCAGTGACACTGGTTTCTAGTTTAATGCTTCATATTTTTCTCCTTTTATAAATTTTGGGGCTACATTTTTTGTCCTTCATACCTCAGGTAATCGCCCTGTTTCGATAGATGTGTTGATGAAGATTGTGGTTAGTGTCACACACAGCGCCTCTGCTCCCCCTCTCAGGACCCTTGGAGAGAGGTTATCCGACCCCATCGCCTTTGAGGTATCTAACCTGCTTAGCAACCTCTTCAGTTCTTCCTCGATTGTATGTGTATGTATTGTGTCCAACACTTGATGATGTACCCCATATCTCCGTCTTACTGGAGTTCATTCTGGCTTCTCTGTGAACACTTCTTAGAATCTCATGTTGAACTCCTCACTTCGCGGTCGTTTCTTGTGATCTCCGCTCCTTCCTTCCTCAGCCTGATTACTTGGTCCTTGATTTTTGTTTTCCTTCTGATGTGGCTGTACAATAGCTTCGGGTCAGATTTGGCTTTCGCTGCTATGTCATTTTCGTATGGTCACTGGGCCTCCCTTCTTACCTGTGCATATTCAGTTCTGGCTCTACAATTGCTCTACTTATTCTCCTGGGTAATCTGCCTTCTATACTTCTTCCACTCTCTAGCACACTTGGTTTTGGCCTCTCTACCCCTTACTTCTGTTACCCTTGGATACAAACCTCTCCTCAGCTTCCCTGAATTTTGTTGTCACATATTCCTGCCAGTGCTTTGTCCCACTGAACCTCGTGCAGGAAATTCTTCATGCCTGTGTAGCAGGCATTCTTATTGCCCATCCTGCTTGCAACTCTATGTATTTGAAGCTCAGAACCACGTCGTCACTGGCTCTGAGGGGTCTTTCATTTGTGATATCCTTAATATCTGCACTACTTAAATAGTACTAAGACCAGTCTTACTTGTTCTTTCTCTTCTCTCTCTCTCTGGTAGTGTCCCTTACGTGTTGGTACATGAGGTTTTCCAGTACCACCTCCATGATTTTATCCCTCCACGTTTCTGTGCCCCTATGTGGCACCAGGTTCTCCCAGTCAGTTTCTATGTTCGCATGCCCCCTTCCGGCCACTTTAGCTAGTGTGTCAACCATCGTTCTGATACTCTCATCATATTCTTGCCTTGGCCTCCTGCTGTTCTATGGTGGGTTATACATCACTGCAATTACCAGCTTGGGACCTCCAGACTGACGTGTTCCTATTACGTAGTCACTTGCATCTCTTCTGTTTCCTCTCTCCAGCTCGTCAAAATCCCATTGATTTTTGATGAGCAGTACCACTCCTCCATCCCCTCTATTCCCTCTGACTTTCCTCAAGATATATCCCGTTGGAAAGATGGCATCTGTTATTACTCCTGTGAGCTTGGTTTCGTTGTGTGTGCGTGTGTGTGTGTGTGTGTGTGTGTGTGTGTGTGTGTGTGTGTGTGTGTGCGTGTGTGTGTGTGTGCGTGTGTGTGTGTGTGTGTGTGTGTGTGTGTGTGTGTGTGTGTGTGTGTGTGTGTGTGTGTGTGTGTGTGTGTGTGTGTGTGTGTGTGCGTGTAAATAACGCTCTTGATTGTAAGGCAGTGTTAATTTTAATATTTTAAATACTATTTAATATTACTTTTTTAAAGCATCGGTTGGTATCGGGAGCTTTTTCATCGACACTGGTATTATAAAAGTCGCCGATACTCACTGGTACCGATACCGCTACTGGTGCATCCCTATTAACAACATTCACTCTAAGTCGAGATTCTTAATCATATTGCATTACGTCCTCCCTAATCACCATAATTTATTACTTATGGTCTTTCCTGGTGGTCAGAAGTTCCCTGGCCAGTATTTACCTGAAATAACAAGAAAAAAACCGTTTAGATACAAAAATTTCTATTGATTGACGTGCTGCAAACATAAGAGAAATATTTCGAGATATGTGTTTATGTTTCTATACATTATTTTGGATTACTTTTCACATAGTGTTTCTAGCTACATCTTTTAATTATCACTCATGAAGTAATAGTGGCCTTAAGAAAAAAATCGGAACTCTAGAGAAGAACTCTTCCAACATTCATCAGTTGAAACCTTGTTCAACCAATGGGGTCTAAAAAACTATAACAGCCTGGGAGAGCATTGGAAAAAAACTGCATGAGGGTTATAATAATTGTGTACTAATACTTTCTATACTATTTCAGACTATAAAAGTTTAGTTTAACTAGCTTATTGTATCTTTATCCTTCATGTAACACACACAGAACATGTGCCAAATTTTTACTCCTCGAGCGGTGATTGCAATAAATTCTTATCGGAGTTTACACGGTAATATCTCCTTAGGAACTACAGTGAACACTAATACTATTCCTATATTAATTATTTTAGCAGTATAAAGACAAACTACTTAATTTTGGTAGAGAAAAACATGTTTTCATTGGTTTAAAAGAACTGATACATTTTCTTTAGAGTATATTTAATTAGATTTTGTATAAAAAATTAACCTGGAGGTCTGTCTAATTTCCAATGAGTCTTTAATATTCTTCTGTATGCGAACCACAACAGTTAACTAACACCGAGGTACTGTTTACTGCTAGGTGGATATGGGTAGTAGGTTTAAGGAAATATGCATAATATATCACACGTACCGGAAACGATCCCTGATCTCTCGGTGTATGAGCTAAGGAAGCTATCAACTGAGATACGAACCCTCTCACATAATAATTTATACTGGAAGTAAGGGTTAGACCTTCATATATAATTCCGTTCTTTAATATTTAAAATAAATATACAAGTCCCTGAGCTCGAATTGATTTCAAGGGTTTTCAGAGAGTGTAAATGGGAACTTAGCCGTTAACGAATGTGTTTATTAATGCGTCTATACAAACTAGTGTCGTGCCGGAGATGTGGAAGATAGCTAATGTAATTCCTATATTTAAATCAAGGGATAAGTCAGTTGCATCAAACTGCCATCCAATAAGCCTGACGGCTATAGAAGGAAAATTATTAGAATCAGTTAAAGCTGATACTATTAGAAATCACCTTAACGAACATAATTTGATTAATAATTCTCAGGATGGACTCACGAGAGGTCATTCCTGCCTGACAAAATTTCTTACGTTCTTTAGCAGAGCCTCTCAGGCAGTAGACAGTGATAATGAATATGATGCTGTTAATTTGGATTTCAATAAAACCTTCGACAGAATGCGTCACAAAAGACTGTTAAGAGAAATGGAAGCTCATGGAATAGGAGGTAAACTACTAACATGGATCGAGGCATGGCTTACCAAAAGAAAGCAGAGTTGCCATTAACGGGGTCAAGTCTGAATGGGGACCAGTCACAATTGGCGTTCTACAAGGATAATTGTTTTTCATAATGTACATTAATAACCTTGATAAAGGAATTACAAATGAAACTAGTAAATTCATTGATTAAAAATTAGCCCGACTAATAGATTCTGAGGAGAATACCACTGAACTTCAGGAGGATTTGGTCAAATTAAGCCTGAAAACTGGTAGATGAAGTTGAATGTCTACAAGTGTAAAGTACATATCTTTGGTAATGTAAATAAACTTCGTACTGATAAACTGGGTGATGTAAAGCTTCATCACACTGAGTGTGAAAAAGACTTGGGAGTCATGGTAAGTAGAAATCTGAAGCAAAGACAACAGTGCCTAAGTGATCCCAATAAGGCTAACAGATTTCTTGGATTTATATCAAGAAGTATAAGTAACGAACAAGAAAGTCATTATACAGCTCTCTATATACATCATAAGTAAGGCTTCACTTAGATTATGCTGCTCATTGTAGTCTCCTTATTACAGAATGGATATAAATTCATTGGAGAACATGCAGAGAAGGATAACAAAGTTGTTTAACTCTATAAAGAATCTCCCATATGAAGATACAAGCGGAGACTTGAACCTTCACTTTCTTGAGAGAGGTTAAATAAGACGTACATAAATGGTACACAATACCTACAGATTGAAAATTAGACACATGTGCAACAACTGGGTATGTTTATTGTAGACGTTTCGCTCATCGTGGAAGATGACCATGAACAAAGGCGATTTAAATAAAGTACTGAGAGTATCGAATCAATTAAGAGCCAGAAAAAAGAGAGATTTAAATTAGATAAATATAGATTTAGAAAGGACATAAGTAAGTACTGGTTTCAAAGCTTTCGATGCATATTTTTATTTGAATAAAGTTGCTTGCTCCTTTTTGAATTGCAGAAAGTATTTCTAGCTATTTTAAAGGATTTATCAATTAAGTTTCTTGGGTATTTTAGGTCATTAGCTATTTCATAAATTTTTGAAGATTTCTTCATTCGATGAGAATAGCGACAGTTTAACTCTATGTTGATGTGAAGAATAATAGTGTACAGGCTGGAATATTGCTGCACTCTAACAGCACCTTTCAAGGCAGGTGAAATTGCCGACCTAGAAAATGTACAGAGAACTTTCACGGCGCGCATAACGGAGATAAAACACCTCAATTACTGGGAGCGCTTGAGGTTTCTAAACCTGTATTCCCTGGAACGCAGGAGGGAGAGATACATGATTATATACACCTGGAAAATCCTAGAGGGACTAGTACCAAACTTGCACACGAAAATCACTCACTACGAAAGCAAAAGACTTGGCAGACGATGCACCATCCCCCCAATGAAAAGCAGGGGTGTCACTAGCACGTTAAGAGACCATACAATAAGTGTCAGGGGCCCGAGACTGTTCAACTGCCTCCCAGCACACATAAGGGGGATTACCAACAGACCCCTGGCAGTCTTCAAGCTGGCACTGGACAAGCACCTAAAGTCAGTTCCTGATCAGCCGGGCTGTGGCTCGTACGTTGGTTTGCGTGCTGCCAGCAGCAACAGCCTGGTTGATCAGGCGCTGATCCACCAGGAGGCCTGGTCACAGACCGGGCCGCGGGGGCGTTGACCCCCGAAATTCTCTCCAGGTAAACTCCAGGTAAACATAGGAACAGTTATTTGTCGGTTTCCTGAAAATTTTAAATTTAAAATCGTTGTTACCCTTAATAATTAAAACATCTGGGAAAGACAGTGGGTTATTTTCTTCGAACTCAACAGTAAAATTTACAGAATGGATTAAGCTATTTAATTTAACGAGGAAATGGTTTATATCTACATTCTTAGGAATAAGACACAAAACGTCATCAACATATCTATACCACTTAACTCTGTTAGGAAGGATTGTGTTAAACAATCTTGTTTCAAAAATAATCATGTATACATTACTAAGAACAGGTGAAGAGGATTTCCCATTGCCATACCAATCTGAGCATAAAATGCGTCATTAAATACAAATTTTGTAACAACAATGCAAAGTTTAATAAGTTTAATGATAGTAAGAACTGGCAATGGTAAATCGTAATCAAGAAGTTCTTCATTTGGAACTTTTGTCAACACGGAACATCAAAACTACCCATGTTGAAGTCATTTAAATTAGTCAAGGTGCTTAATTGATCCACTAAATCTATGTTGTTTTCATCATTTAAGTTAGAAATTTTTCAGACAATTGGGTTCAAAATATCTACATGCCATTTAGAAAATTTATAGGAAACTGAACCTATGGAGCTTATAATTGGTCTAACTGGACTACCTGGTTTGTGCGTTTTTATTAATCCAAACATATAGGGTAGAGATAGATTAGTTGAAGTAAATTCTTGTAATTAATTCATCTTTTCCTTTCGGTAGACGTTTCACTGTTTTATTGAAATTACTGTTAATAGTTTCTAAGGGATTCTAAGTTTAGAATAATTTTCTGTATCATCTAGGAGATTATTCACTTTATCTTGGTAATCAGATTCCTTCAAAATTAATATTACATTTATTTTATCTGCTTTAGTAAGATGTAAATTTAATTACTAATAAGTGAATCATAAGACTTGAAGAATCTTTGAGGGCAACTGGGAATATTTTGTTTTAACAGTGGATATATCTAGGTTACAAAAGGCTTCTGCAATTTCAACATTTGGTGAGTACTTAATTGTACTCATCTAGTTGTGGTTGCAGGGTCAAGCCACAGCTCCTGGGCCCGCCTCCTCGCTGGTCGCTACTAGGTCACTCTTCCTGCTCCATGAGCTTTATCATACCTCTTCTTAAAGCTATGTATGGATCCCGCTTCCACTACATCACTTCCAAGAATATTCCACTTTCTGACCATTCTGTGACTGAAGAAATACTTCCTAACATCCCTGTGATTCATCTGAGTCGTCAACTTCCAACTGTGACCCCTTGTTGCTGTGTCTCATCCCTGGAACATCCTATCTCTGTCCACCCTGTCGATTCCTCTCGGCATTATATATGCCGTTATCATATACCCCCTATCTTTCCTGTCCTCCAGTGTCGTCAGGTCGATTTCCCTTAACCTCTCCTTAGCTTCAAGACGAATCTCGATGCAAATCTTTGCACTTTCTCTAATTTCCTTACGTACTTGGCTGGGAGTGGGTTCTAAACTGGTTCTGCATACTCCAATATAGGCCTAACGTACATGGAGTACAGGGTTCTGAATGACTCTTGAGATTTCGGAATGCTATTCTTAGGTTTGCTAGGCGTCTGTATGCTGCATCAGTTATTTGGTAGATGTAGTCCCTTTTGCCTATACCATCAATTCCTCCCATTTTCTCAAATCCCCACCGGTTTTTAATGAACAGTGCAACTCCTCCTCCCCCTCTCCTCCCTCTATCTTTCCTGAGGATTTGATATTCGGGTGGAAGGATTGCATCTGTTATCCTGGTGAGTTTTGTTTCTGTGAGTGCTGTATTGTCTGGGGATGTCTCCTTCATTCTTTCATGCCACTCCTCGCACTTATTTATTCCATCTGCATTTGTATACCACACCTTCAACTTCTTTTCTAAAACTGTGGTCTGGGGGGTACTTTTGGGAGACCTGGTGAGGAACTATGGGTGGTTGCTGTGGGGGTGGAGTTTGTAATGAGGTGGATGGGGGCATTGGATATGGCATGTGTGTTTTGGGATAGAATGTTTGGGTGCATTGGGGTTGTCCTGGTTGGGGGGGCTTCTGTAGGTGTTTGTGAGGAAGGCTGTATTTGATCTTCCTCCTGAATCTGGGTTCTCCTGTCCATCTCCATCTTCACCTCTCTTTCCTCCTTTTGTCTTTGTACCATCTCTCTCAGTTTCTGTCTTTCTTCTTGTGTTCTGTCAAGGTCGCCGGTATGCCCCTTAGTCTTGCTTTCTCCTGCAGGATCCTGTTCCAAGTCGATTCTGCCTTGAAAGTCACTTTCATTGGCCGGGTTCTTCTTTTTGCAAAACCCCCTATTCACTGAAAATTTGCCAGCTGGGTTATGTCATCTTCTCCTATTGCATTTATGATGCTTTCGATCGCATTTTTCTCCCCTAGTCTTCTTGCTTCATAAGTTTTCCCTTCAACTTCCTGGAGCCCATAAACAAACACTGATCTCTCCTTTTCATTCTCCCACTGTATATCCCTATGTATCCTCTGAATCGATTTAGTTTCCTCCATAGTAGCTTTCCTTTCTTCAGTTTCTTCACTATCTGTTGTCCTTGGACCCAGTGGCCTGTCATTTTCCCTTCTCAGCTTTCCCTGGGCTCTGCTGTGGTCTGTTAATGCCTCCACATATAGTTTAGCTCTTTCATTTCCTACAGTCCCCTCAATTGCTCCTGATGAGATTCTCTCTTTTTCTCGGGCTCCACAATGGTCTAAGAGGGCTTCTGCATACAGTTTCACTCCTTTGTTCCCTACAGTCCCCTTGTTTGTGACTGAGGTAGCAGTCTCTGATGTCATTCCCAAATTGTTCTTTAGTTCTTTAGGCTGTTTCAGATTTCTCAGTTCCTCTTCTAATCATTGTATCCTAGCCTCTGCTGCTGTGACTTGCATCTCCCACTTCTTGCTTTCTACATCTATCCTCACTTCCATTCTCATGCTAAGTTCTTCTAGCTTCTTTCCCTACTCATGTTCCCTTTTCGTGAGCTCTGCTGCCCAATCTTCCTTCGCAGACTCATCCTCCAGTCCTCTGGTTTTCCTTCCTGCTCTCTGGCAACCAATTTTTTTGTTTTGTTTTGGTTGGCACAAAATGAAAAACTTATGTAATTCTGTGAGAGGGGTGGAGAGGGGGGAATATGGGGAGTGAGGAGGAGGGAGAAGCAAAGGGGGAGAATGGGAGAAGGAGAGGGGGGAAAAGACGGAGAGGATGAGGAGGAGGGTGAGAGAGAGAGGGGGGATCAGGGGAAGGAGTTTGATATAGGTGGGGGAGGGTGCAGGAGGGAGAGAGTGTGAGTGTATGTGAGAATGTGTTGGGTGTAAACTTATATGTACTCACCTAATTGTGGTTGCAGGGGTCGAGACTCAGCTCCTGGCTCCTGTGTGTGTGTGTGTGTGTGTCTGTGTGTGTGTGTGTATGTGTGTGTGTGTGTGTGTGAGTGTGTGTATGTGTGTGGGGGGGAGCTATATGTGGGTTTATTAAGTGTGTGTTGTGGTGTATGAGTGTGTATGTGGAGTTTGCAGTGCTCCCTTACCTGATCCCACACCCTCCTGTGACCTGACCAACACCTGCCTACTGTTTTGCATCTATGCAATTACTTCTACCTAGTCTAATAGACTCGTGTCTCGTCTTGTTCTATAAATTACCAATTGCTATTCATTATTGAGCACTTAACAGCCTATTCTTTATTGTACTAGGAGAGTTGGACCATTCACAATCAGCTTGGTGGTTAATTGGAAATTCAAACTTCCACCCAACAACCATGCATAGGTGAATACTTGCAATGCAATCTGGTGTAGATCCACCTCCGTTTCTTCTCGATATATAATGTACCCTATTCCCTGTATTTCTTTCACTGGTCACACATTTGTTTCACTTTTTCTTTCTTGAGTGACACATGGCAATGTCGCCTGGAGCACTCTAGGCCTTCCCACTCTGAATGCACCACCAAGTATCACTTTCTAGATCACGTATAAAATTGTGGCTCTCCCCACATTTATTTGGCTCAGGGCAAATTGTAAATCGCTTCAAGGATTGTTCACTACCCTGACACACTTAGTGACCCTTGCAGTATACTTGGGTAACCCTCAAAAACACTTATATTCGCGGAGCATGAAAGGCGTGACTCACGCCTTATATATATATATAAATATATATATATATATATATATATAAATATATAATATTATTATATATATATATATATATATATATATATATATATATATATATATATATATATATATATATATATATATATATATATATATATATATATGCAAAACAACCACTGTGAAGAATAGAGATATTCCAAGCGCTTTCGTGACTATTCACATTATCAAGGATAATGTGAGTAGTCACGAAAGCGCTTGGAAATTTTCTCTATTCTTTCACAGTGGTTGTTTTGCATATTCTGAAATCCCTGTTTACTGTGATCTTATTGTATATATATATATATATATATTTTATATATATATTTTATATATAATATATATATATATTTTATATATTATATTTTATAGAGAGAGAGAGAGACAGAGAGAGAGGGGAGGAAGGAAAAGAGGGAGAGAGGAGAGAGAGAGAGAGAGGAGAGAGAGAGAGAGAGGAGAGAGAGAGAGAGAAAGAAAAAAGAGAGAGAGAGAGAGAGAGAGAGAGGTGGTACTTCCATATATATATATATATATATATATATATGTATGTATGTATGTACATATAATTCACATGAAAGTATCACATTAACCATAAAGACTTTACAATTTGAGTTTTCATGAACATCAAAGATTTTGTCTCGACAAGACAAATAATGTCTTGAAACCAACTGTATAAATGTTTGGGGAGTTCCAGCAACACCACTGTATAAAGTCATAAAGAAGATATACACCAAAATATTTTCTGGAAGACATATACCTCAAAAGATTGCTCGAGTGCCCGAGAATATGAATAAATCAATTTTCTGAACAACACAGAGAACTATGAGCCAACTCTTATCTCTAATTCTCAAGGAAATTCGAACTGAGCTAATCTAGAGGAACCATATTTATGATCAAAAGTCAGAGCTAGATCAGGGAGCAGACTGCTTCATTGCGAGTATGTTAAAGCATAGTAAGTTTGGATACCGTGATCCAAACCGTCGTAAGCTCGACTTAAACAAGTGAACATTAATTTACCTGACAGTTTCTTGACATTATATACTGTCCTCTTTGCATTACAGGAGATCCTACCTTACAATAATAATAATTAAAATAATCATCGACACCGATAACAATAATAATAGTAATAAACATTATCCATGGTATATGTAATGACAAATAATAATATGCTGAACATCTTCATTTAGCTATTAATGGTGACCACTTCGCTCTATAATATTAAGTGATGATCACATTCTCAGACAATAACCTAAATATTGCATGGTGCCCTATTTCCAAGGTATAAACAACGCAATCCGACAAGAATCAAGCACCCAGCAGAGATAGGTGTTTTACACTGATCCGACGACATACGGTTCTGTGGGTGCCTCGGAGCTAATTTCATTCTAATTCCCGTTTGTGCACTAGCCTTCACAAGAAGTATTTTTTATTGTAACCACAAATGAGTGGTAGTGAATCAATAACACTGCAACTATCCAAGGATTCGAACCCATGTCGTTTTGGCCTGCCTCATGGTGAGCAAAAATCACACATGGTCCTCTAACCCAGAGGACCGTGCAATCCTACAAGAATCAAGCACCCAGGAGTGCTAGGAGTTTTACCTTGATCCGAGGACATACGGTGGTGTGGGTGCCTCTGAGCTAATTTCATTCTAATCCCCGTTTGGTGTACTAGCCTTCAAGAGCAGTATCTTATACTGTTGTAACCACGAACGAGTGGTAGTGAATCAATAACAACACTACAACTAGCCAGGGATACGGACCAATATCGTTTTGGTGAGCAAAAATCACACATGGTGAGCAAAAATCACACATGGTGAGCAAAAATCACACATGGTCCTCTAAGCCACAGGTCCATGCAATTCTTCATCAATCAAGCACTCAGCAAAGTTAGGTTTTTACCTTGATCCGAGGACATACGGAAGTGTCGGTGCCTCTGAGCTAATTTCATTTTAATCCACGTTTGCTGTTCTAGTCTTCAAGAACAGTGTTTTATATTATTGTAACCATGAACGAGTGGTAATGAATCAATAACACTGTGACTAGCCAAAGATTCGAACCCATGTCGTTTTGGCTCGCCTCATGCTGAGCGAAAATCACACATGACGCTCTAACCCACAGGACCATGCAATCCTACACGAATCAAGCACCCAGCAGAGCTAGATGTTTTACTTTGATCTAAGGACATACGGTCGTATAGGTGCCTTTGAGCTAATTCTATTCTAATCCCCGTTTGGTGTACCAGCCTTCACGAATAGTATTTTGTATTATTGTAACCACGAACGAGTGTTTTGAATCAATAAGAACACTGCGACTAGCCGAGGATTCGAGCCCATGTCGTTTTGGCCTGCCTCATGGTGAGCGAAAATCACACACACGCACACACACACCACACACACACACACACACACACACAATAAATATATATATATATATATATATATATATATATATATATATATTTTATATATATATATATATATATATATATATATATATATATATATATCGTGCCGAATAATATATTTTTTTCATTTATGTTAATGTAAAAATTAATAATTTTGTACCAAAGAACTATATAAAACTTACCTAACCTTATTATAACAAGCGCGATTTAGGTTAGCCTAATCCAGTTAAATATATTTTAGATAAGTTTCCAGTATTTTAATAATTAACAAGCACAATGAAATATATATTTTTTCATTAGGTAAACAACGATTTTTGCGAAAATATTGTATTCACAAATTTGTGCTATTTTTTGAATACACAAAGCTTGCTATTTATTGAATACTCAAAGCTTTGCTATTTATTGAATACACAAAGCTTTGCTATTTATTGAATACACAAAGCTTTGCTATTTATTGAATACACAAAGCTTTGCTATTTATTGAATACACAAAGCTTTGCTATTTATTGAATACACAAAGCTTTGCTATTTATTGAATACACAAAGCTTTGCTATTTATTGAATACACAAAGCTTTGCTATTTATTGAATACACAAAGCTTTGCTATTTATTGAATACACAAAGCTTTGCTATTTATTGAATACACAAAGCTTTGCTATTTATTGAATACACAAAGCTTTGCTATTTATTGAATACACAAAGCTTGCTATTTATTGAATACACAAAGCTTTGCTATTTATTGAATACACAAAGCTTTGCTATTTTAAACCAAAATAGAAAGTTAGGCATGACATTATATATATATATAAAAGCAGCCCAGGTAATATAATGAGAACTAAGTGTGCTTCCATGATAACATAATGAGTCACCACGAGTGCAACCATGATAACATAATGAGTCACCACGAGTGCAACCATGATAACATAATGAGTCACCACGAGTTTCAACCATGATAACATAATGAGTCACCACGAGTGCAACCATGATAACATAATGAGTCACCACGAGTGCAACCATGATAACATAATGAGTCACCACGAGTGCAACCATGATAACATAATGAGTCACCACGAGTGCAACCATGATAACATAATGAGTCACCACGAGTGCAACCATGATAACATAATGAGTCACCACGAGTGCAACCATGATAACATAATGAGTCACCACGAGTGCAACCAGATAACATAATGAGTCACCACGAGTGGAACCATGATAACATAATGAGTCACCACGAGTGCAACCATGATAACATAATGAGTCCCCCACGAGTGCAACCATGATAACATAATGAGTCACCACGAGTGCAACCATGATAACATAATGAGTCACCACGAGTGCAACCATGATAACATAATGAGTCACCACGAGTGCAACCATGATAATATAATGAGTCACCACGAGTGCAACCATGATAACATAATGAGTCACCACGAGTGCAACCATGATAACATAATGAGTCACCACGAGTGCAACCCTGATAACATAATGAGTCACCACGAGTGCAACCATGATAACATAATGAGTCACCACGAGTGCAACCATGATAATATAATGAGTCACCACGAGTGCAACCATGATAACATAATGAGTCACCACGAGTGCAACCATGATAACATAATGAGTCACCACGAGTGCAACCATGATAACATAATGAGTCACCACGAGTGCAACCATGATAACATAATGAGTCACCACGAGTGCAACCATGATAACATAATGAGTCACCACGAGTGCAACCATGATAACATAATGAGTCACCACGAGTGCAACCATGATAACATAATGAGTCACCACGAGTGCAACCATGATAACATAATGAGTCACCACGAGTGCAACCATGATAACATAATGAGTCACCACGAGTGCAACCATGATAACATAATGAGTCACCACGAGTGCAACCATGATAACATAATGAGTCCACGAGTGCAACCATGATAACATAATGAGTCACCACGAGTGCAACCATGATAACATAATGAGTCACCACGAGTGCAACCATGATAACATAATGAGTCACCACGAGTGCAACCATGATAACATAATGAGTCACCACGAGTGCAACCATGAAACATAATGAGTCACCACGAGTGCAACCATGATAACATAATGAGTCACCACGAGTGCCAACCATGATAACAAATGAGTCACCACGAGTGCAACCATGATAACATAATGAGTCACCACGAGTGCAACCATGATAACATAATGAGTCACCACGAGTGCAACCATGAAAAAAATAAAAGGTCACCACGAGTGCAACCATGATAACATAATGATCACCACGAGTGCAACCATGAAAAACATAATGAGTCACCACGAGTGCAACCATGATAACATAAAAGAGTCACCACGAGTGCAACCATGAAAACATAATGAGTCACCACGAGTGCAACCATGATAACATAATGAGTCACCACGAGTGCAACCATGATAACTAATGAGTCACCACGAGTGCAACCATGATAACATAATGAGTCACCACGAGTGCACCATGAAACATAATAGTCACCAGAGTGAACCTGATAACATAAATGAGTCAC
>NC_069424.1:49270178-49293435 GCF_026875155.1 Cherax quadricarinatus
CAAAATTGGCGTTCTACAAGGATAATTGTTTTTCATAATGTACATTAATAACCTTGATAAAGGAATTACAAATGAAACTAGTAAATTCATTGATTAAAAATTAGCCCGACTAATAGATTCTGAGGAGAATACCACTGAACTTTAGGAGGATTTGGTCAAATTAAGGTTATGGCCTGGAAAGTGGTAGATGAAGTTGAATGTCTACAAGTGTAAAGTACATATCTTTGGTAATGTAAATAAACTTTGTACTGATAAACTGGGTGATGTAAAGCTTCATCACACTGAGTGTGAAAAAGACTTGGGAGTCATGGTAAGTAGAAATCTGAAGCAAAGACAACAGTGCCTAAGTGATCCCAATAAGGCTAACAGATTTCTTGGATTTATATCAAGAAGTATAAGTAACGAACAAGAAAGTCATTATACAGCTCTCTCTATACATCACAAGTAAGGCTTCACTTAGATTATGCTGCTCATTGTAGTCTCCTTATTACAGAATGGATATAAATTCATTGGAGAACATGCAGAGAAGGATAACAAAGTTGTTTAACTCTATAAAGAATCTCCGATATGAAGATACACGCGGAGACTTGAACCTTCACTTTCTTGAGAGAGGTTAAATAAGACGTACATGAATGGTACACAATACCTACAGATTGAAAATTAGACACATGTGCAACAACTGGGTATCTTTATTGTAGACGTTTCGCTCATCGTGGACGATGACCACGAACAAAGGCGATTTAAATAAAGTACTGAGAGTATCGAATCAATTAAGAACCAGAAAAAAGGAGAGATTTAAATTAGATAAATATAGATTTAGAAAGGACATAAGTAAGTACTGGTTTCAAAGCTTTCGATGCATATTTTTATTTGAATAAAGTTGCTTGCTCCTTTTTGAATTGCAGAAAGTATTTCTAGCTATTTTAAAGGATTTATCAATTAAGTTTCTTGGGTATTTTAGGTCATTAGCTATTTCATAAATTTTTGAAGATTTCTTCATTCGATGAGAATAGCGACAGTTTAACTCTATGTTGATGTGAAGAATAATAGTGTACATAGCAACAGTTATTTGTCGGTTTCCTGCAAATTTTAAATTTAAAATCGTTGTTACCCTTAATAATTAAAACATCTGGGAAAGACAGTGGGTTATTTTCTTCGAACTCAACAGTAAAATTTACAGAATGGATTAAGCTATTTAATTTAACGAGGAAATGGTTTATATCTGCATTCTTAGGAATAAGACACAAAACGTCATCAACATATCTATACCACTTAACTCTGTTAGGGAGGATTGTGTTAAACAATCTTGTTTCAAAAATAATCATGTATACATTACTAAGAACAGGTGAAGAGGATTTCCCATTGCCATACCAATCTTCTGAGCATAAAATGCGTCATTAAATACAAATTTTGTAACAACAATGCAAAGTTTAATAAGTTTAATAATAGTAAGAACTGGCAATGGTAAATCGTAATCAACAAGTTCTTCATTTGGAACTTTTGTCAACACGGAACATCAAAACTACCCATGTTGAAGTCATTTAAATTAGTCAAGGTGCTTAATTGATCCACTAAATCTATGTTGTTTTCATCATTAAAGTTAGAAATTTTTCAAACAATTGGGTTCAAAATATCTACATGCCATTTAGAAAATTTATAGGAAACTGAACCTATGGAGCTTATAATTGGTCTAACTGGACTACCTGGTTTATGCGTTTTTATTAATCCAAACATATAGGGTAGAGATAGATTAGTTGAAGTAAATTCTTGTAATTAATTCATCTTTTCCTTTCGGTAGACGTTTCACTGTTTTATTGAAATTACTGTTAATAGTTTCTAAGGGATTCTAAGTTTAGAATAAGTTTCTGTATCATCTAGGAGATTATTCACTTTATATTGGTAATCAGATTCCTTCAAAATTAATATTATATTTATTTTATCTGATTTAGTAAGATGTAAATTTAATTACTAATAAGTGAATCATAAGACTTGAAGAATCTTTGAGGGCAACTGGGAATATTTTGTTTTAACGTAGAGCTATATGCTATCCCCTTACTAATTTCATCAGTGGATATATCTAGGTTACAAAAGGCTTCTGCAATTTCAACATTTGGTGAGTACTTAATTGTACTCATCTAGTTGTGGTTGCAGGGTCAAGCCACAGCTCCTGGGCCCGCCTCCTCGCTGGTCGCTACTAGGTCACTATTCCTGCTCCATGAGCTTTATTATACCTCTTCTTAAAGCTATGTATGGATCCCGCTTCCACTACATCACTTCCAAGAATATTCCACTTTCTGACCATTCTGTGACTGAAGAAATACTTCCTAACATCCCTGTGATTCATCTGAGTCGTCAACTTCCAACTGTGACCCCTTGTTGTTGTGTCTCATCCCTGGAACATCCTATCTCTGTCCACCCTGTCGATTCCTCTCGGCATTATATATGCCGTTATCATATACCCCCTATCTCTCCTGTCCTCCAGTGTCGTCAGGTCGATTTCCCTTAACCTCTCCTTAGCTTCAAGACGAATCTCGATGCAAATCTTTGCACTTTCTCTAATTTCCTTACGTACTTGGCTGGGAGTGGGTTCCAAACTGGTTCTGCATACTCCAATATAGGCCTAACGTACATGGAGTACAGAGTTCTGAATGACTCCTTATTGAGATTTCGGAATGCTATTCTTAGGTTTGCTAGGCGTCTGTATGCTGCATCAGTTATTTGGTAGATGTAGTCCCTTTTGCCTATACCACCAATTCCTTCCATTTTCTCAAATCCCCACCGGTTTTTAATGAACAGTGCAACTCCTCCTCCCCCTCTCCTCCCTCTATCTTTCCTGAGGATTTGATATTCGGGTGGAAGGATTGCATCTGTTATCCTGGTGAGTTTTGTTTCTGTGAGTGCTGTATTGTCTGGGGATGTCTCCTTCATTCTTTCATGCCACTCCTCGCACTTATTTATTCCATCTGCATTTGTATACCACACCTTCAACTTCTTTTCTAAAACTGTGGACATTCGAAACATGACTATAATACTCAGTACTTCCACCCCAGGTAGATCTGTGTGTGACTTGAAAAAAAAGCCAACTGTTTGGGTGAAACGTTGTCAATAAAGGATCCACATATACTGATATGTGTGTATATTTCAACTGTGTCGGTTCTGGATACCATTTATTTTCCTTCGATAGTGTGCTTGATGAAGATTGTGGTATAGTGTCACACAGCGCTCTGATCACCCTCTCAGGCCCTTGGAGAGGAGGTTATCCGACCCCTTCGCCTTTGAGGTATCTAAACGCTTAGCACCTCTGCAGTTCTTCCTGATTGTTTTGTGTATGTATTGTGTCCAAACACTTGTGATGTCCCCATATCTCCGTTCTTACTGGAGTTCATTATGGCTATCTCTGTGAACCACTTCTATAGAATCTCATGTTGAAATCTCACTTGCGGTCGTTTCTTAGTGATCTCCGCTCCTTCCATTACTCAGCCTGATTACTTGGTCCTGATTTTTGTTTATCCTTCTGTGTGGCTGTACCAAATAGCTTCGGTCAGATTTGGCTTTCGCTGCTATGTCATTTTCGTATGGTCACGGGCCTCCCTTCTTACCTGTGCATATTCAGTTCGGACCTACTAATTGCTTCTTATTCTCCGGGGTATCTCCTTCTATACTTCTTCCACTTCTCTAGCACACATTGGTGTTGGCCTCTTACCCCTTACTTCTGTTACCCTTGGCTACAAACCTTCTCCTCAGCTTCCCTGAATTTTGTTGTCACTTATTACCTGCCAGTGCTTTGTCCCACTGAACCTCGTGCAGGAAATTCTTCATGAATGGTAGCAGGCATTCTTATGTTGGCCCATCCTCTTGCGACTCTATGTATTTGAAGATAAGAAACCACGTCGTCAATGCTAGAGGGGTCTTTGCATTTGTGATATCCCTTTAATATACTGCACTACTTAATAGTAACTAAGACCAGTCTTACTTGTTCTTTTCTTCCTCTCTCTTCTGGTAGTGTCCTTACGTGTTGGTACATGAGGTTTTCTGATACCTACCTCTCATGTTTTTATCCCTACCCGTTTTCGTTGCCCCCTATGTGGCCCAGGTCTCCAGTTCAGTTTCTATGTTGGCATGCCCCCTCTCGGCCACTTTAGTAGTGTGTCAACATCGTTCTGATAACCTCTATCTATTCTTGGCCTTGGCCTCCTGCTGTTTATGGTGGGTTATACATCACTGCAATTACCAGCTTGGGACCTCCAGACTGACGGTGTTCCTAATTACGGAAGTCCTTGCTCTATTCTGTTCCTCTCTCCAGCTAGGCAAAATCTCCATTGATTTTTGATAACGAGCGCAGTACCACTCCTCCATCCCCTCTATTACATATGACTTTACATAAGATATATCATCGTGTGGAAAGTTGGACTATCTGTTATTACTCCTGTGTGCTTGGTTTCGTTGTGTGTGCCGGTGTGTGTGTATGTGCTGTGTGTTGTGTGTGTGTGTGTGTGTGTGTGTGTGTGTGTGTGTGTGTGTGTGTGTGTGTGTGTTGTGTGTGCGTGCGTGTAAATACGTCTTGATTGTAAGGCAGTGTTAATTTTAATATTTTTAAATACATATTTAATATTCTTTTTTTAAAAGCATCGGTTGGTATCGGGAGCTTTTTCATCGACACTGGTACTATAAAAGTCGCGATACACACTGGTAACGATACCGCTCTGGTGCATCCCTATTAACAACATTCATCTAAGTCGAAAGATTTCTTAATCATATTAAGCGTTACGTCCTCTCCTATATACATAATTTATTAGCTTAACTACGTCATTTCCTGGTGGTCAGAGGTTCCATGGCCAGTAATTTACCTGAATTAACAAGAAAATACCGTTTAGATACAAAAATTCTAAAGATTGAGTGCTGCAAAACTTAGAGAAATATTTCGAGTATATGTGTTTATGTTCTATCATTAGTTTGGGTTTACTTTTCACATATGTGTTCTAGCTACATCTTTTAATTATCACTCATGCAAGTAATAGTGGCCTTAAGAAAAAAAAAAATGGATACTCTAGTAGAAGAACTTCAACATTCATCAGTTGAAACATTGTTCAAGCAATGGAGGTCTAAAAAAACTAGATAAAAGCTGGGAGAGCATTGGAAAAAAGAATTGGCAGAGGGTTATAATAAAATTGTTTACATCAATACTTTCTATACTAATTTAGACTATAAAAGTTTTGATTTAATAAGCTTATTGTTTCTTTATCTTCATGATAACACACACAGAACATGTGCCAAATTTTTACTCCTCGAGCGGTGATTGCAATAAATTCTTATCGGAGTTTACACGGTAATATTCCTAGAAACTACAGTGAACACTAATACTATATCCCTATATAATATTTTTTAGCAGTATAAATGACAAACTACTTAATTTTGTGAGATAAAACATGTTTTCATTGGTTTAAAAGAACTGAACATTTTCTTTAGAGTATAATTTAATTAGATTTTGTTTAAAAAAATTAACCTGGAGGTATCTGTCATATTTTCCAATGGGTCTTATATTCTTCTGTATTGCGAACCAATACAGTTAAACTAACACCGATGTATTACTGTTAATGCAGGTGGATAGGGCTAGTAGGTTTAAGGGAAATATGCATAATTATATCACACGTACGGCCAGAAACGAGATCCTGATCTCTCGGTTGTATGAGCTAAGAAAGCTATCAAACTGAGATAGACCCTCTCACACAATATGATTTATACCGAGAAGTAAGGTTAGACTTCTATATAATTCCGTTCGCTTTAATATTTAATATAAAATATACAAGTCACTGAGCTCGAATTGATTTCAAGGCGTTTTCAGAGAGTGTAAATGGGAAATTAGCCCGTTAACGAATTGTTTATTAATGCGTCTATACAAACTAGTGTCGTGCCGGAGATTGTGGAAAGATAGCTAATGTAATTCCTATTATTTAAATCATAGGGATAAGTCAGTGCATCAACTGCCATCCAATAAAGCCTGCCGGCTATAGAAGGAAAAATTTTTAGAATCAGTTAAGCTGATTCTATTAGAATTCACCTTAACGAACAATAATTTTGATTAATAATTTCTCAGGATGGACTCACGTGAGGTATTCCTGCCCTGACAAATTTTTACTTACGTTCTTTCGCAGTGCCTCTCAGGCAGTAGACAGGGATAATGAATATGATGCTGTTAATTTGGATTTCAATTAAACCTTCGACAGATTGCGTCAAAAAGACTGTTAAGAGGCCAATGGGAGACTCATGGATATTGGAGTAATACTAAACATGGACGAGGCATGGCCTTTACCCAAAAGAAAGCTGAGTTGCCATTAACGGGGTCAATGTCTGAATGGGACAGTCACAATGGCGTTCTACAAGGATAATTGTTTTTCATAATGTCCCCCCCCCCTTACATTAATAACCTGATAAAGGAATTACAAATGAAACTAGTAAATTCATTGTTTAAAAATTAGCCCGGCTAATAGATTCTGAGGAGAATACCAGCTGAACTTTAGGTGGATTTGCGTCAAATTAAGGTTATGGTCCTGGAAAGTGATAGATGATAGTTTGAATGTCTACATGTGTATAGTAACATATCTTTGGTAATGTTATATAAACTTGTACTGATTAAACTGGGTGATGTAAAAGCTTCATCTCACTGAGTGTGAAAATGATCTGGAGACTTGGTAAGTAGAAATCTGATGAAAGACAACAGTGCCTACAGTGATCCAATAAGGCCTAACAGATTTCGTGGTTTTAATATCAGAAGTATATGTAAAAAAAAAACGAACAAGAAAGTCATTATACAGCTCTCTCTATACATCACAAGTAAGGCTTCACTTAGGATTATGTGCTCATTGTAGTATCCTTATTACAGAATGGTTTTATAATTCATTGGAGAACATGCTGAGAGAAGGATAACATAAGTTGTTTAACTCTAGTAATGAAGAATCTCGATATGAAGATACACGCGGAGACTTGACCTTCACTTCTGTGAGAGGTTAAATAAGACGTACAGTTAATGGTACACAATACCTACAGTATGAAAATTAGACACATGATGCAACCAACTGGGTATCTTTATTGTAGACCTTTCGCTTCATCGTGGGACGATGACCACGTAACAAAGGCGATTTAAATAAGTTCTGAGGTATCGAATCCAATTAAGAACCAGAAAAAAGGAGAAGATTTAAATTAGATAAATATAGATATAGAAAGGGGACATAAGTATGTATGGTTTCAAAGGTTCATGCTATTTTATTTGAAATAAAGATGATTGCTCCTTTTTGAATTGCAGAAAGTATTTCTAGCTATTTTAAAGGAATTTATCAATTAAGTTTCTTGGGTATTTTAGGTCATTGCTATTATAAAATTTGAAGATTTCTTCATTCGATGAGATGTAGCGACAGTTTAACTCTATGTTGATGTGAAGAATATTAGTGTACTTAGCGCAAAATGTTATTTGTCGGTTTCTGCAATTTAAAATTTAAATCGTTGTGAGACCCTTTAATAATTAAAACATCTGGGAGAAAAGACAGTGGGTTATGTTTATCTCGAAACTCAACAGTAAAATTACAGTATGGATTAAGCTATTGTAATTTTACGATGGAAATGGTTTATATCTGCATTCTTGAATAAGACACAAAACGTCATCAAACATATTCTATCCACTCTATCTGTTAGGGTGAGGATTGTTGTTAAACAATCTTGTTTCAAAAATAATCATGTATACATTAATAAGAAACAGGTGATAGAGGATTTCCCATTGCCATACCATCTTCTGACATAAAATTGCGTCATTAATTACTAATTTTGTAACAACAATGCGCAAAGTTTAATAAGGTTAATATTAGTCAAGAACTGGCCCAAATGGTAATTCGTATTCAACAGTTTTCTTTTGGAACTTTTGGCAACACGGAACATCAATACTTACCATTGTTGAAGTCATTTATATTAGTCAAGGTGATTAAATTATCAATAAATCTATGTTGTTTTCATCATTTAATGTTAGTAATTTTTCAAACAATTGGGTTCAAAATATTCTACCATGCCATTTAGAAAATTTATAGGAAACTGAACATATGGTAGCTTATTAATTGGTCTAAATCTGGACTACCTGGTTGTTGCGTTTAATATTAGTATCAAATTATAGAGGTAGAGATAGATTGTTGAAGTAAATTCTTGTAATTAATTCATCTTTTCTTCGGTAGTCGTTTCACTGTTTTATTGAAATTACTGTTTAATAGTTCTAAGGGATTCTGTTTAGTATAAAGTTTCTGTATCATCTAGGAGATTATTCACTTTAATCCCCTGGTAATCAGATTCTCTTCAAAATTAATATTATATATTATTTTATCTGATTTAGTAAGATGTAATTTAATTTACTAATAAGTGATCATAAGACTTGAAGAATCTTTGAGGGCAACTGGGAATATTTTTGGTTTTACATTAGAGCTTTTAGCTATCCCCTTATAATTTCAATCAGTGGATATATCTAGGTTACAAAAGGATTCTGCAATTTCAACATTTGGTGAGTACTTAATTGTACTCATCTAGTTGTGGTTGCAGGGTCAAGCCACTAGCTCCTGGGCCCACGCCTCCTCGCTGGTCGCTATCTTAGGTCACTATCACTGCTCCATGAGCTTTATTTTACTCTTCTTAATGCTATGTATGGATCCCGCTTCCAATACATCACTTCCAAGAATATTCACTTTCTGTCCCATTCTGTGACTGAAGAATAATTCCTAACATCCCTGTGAATTAATCTGAGTCGTCAACTTCCATCTGTGACCCCTTGTTGTTGTGTCTCATCCTGGAATTCTATCTCTGTTCACCTGTCGTTCTCTCGGCATTATATATGACGTTATCATATACCCCCTATCTCTCACTGTCCATCCAGTTGTCGTCGGTCGATTTCCCTTAACCTCTCCTTCGCTTCAAGACGAATCTCGATGCTCAAATCTTTGCGACTTCTTAATTTCCTTAGTTATATGATAGGGTGTGGGTTCCAAATGGATTCTGCATACTCCACTATAGGCCTAACGGACATGGAGCTACAGAGTTCTGAATGACTCCTTATTTGAGATTTCGGAATGCTAATCCTTTGGTTTGATAGGGTTCTGTATGCTGCATCAAGTTTTTTGGTAGATTGTAGTCCTTTTTGCTATACCACCAATTCCTTCCATTTTCTCTAATCACACCGGTTTTTTAATGAACAGTGCAACTCCTCACTCCCCCAATCTACTACCTCCTGATCTTTCCTGAGGGATTTGATATTCGGGTGGGAAGGATGGATCTGTTATCCTGGTGAGTTTGTTCTGTGAGTGCTGTATTGTCTGGGGATGTCTCCTTCATTCTTAGCCTACTCCTCGCATCTTATTTTCCATCTGCTTTTGGTATACACACCTTCAACTTCTTTCTATAAATTTGGTCTGGGGGGTACTTTTGGGAGACCTGGATGAGGAAACAATGGGTGGGTTGCTGTGGGGGTGGAGTTTGTAATGAGGTGAGATGGGGGCTATTGGATATGGCATGTGTGTTTTGGATAGTATGTTGGTTGCATTGGTGGTTGTCCTGGTTGGGGTGGCTTCTGTTGTGTTTCTGAGGATGCTGTTTTTGATCTTTCTCCTGAATCTGGGTTTCCTGTCCATCTCCATCTTCACCTCTCTTTCCTCCTTTTGTCTTTGTACCATCTCTTCAGTTTCTGTCTTTCTTCTTGTGTTCTGTCACGGTCGAGATTAACCTTTTGTGTGCCGTATGCCCCTTGGTCTTCGCTTTCTCCTGCAGGATCTGTTCCAAGGTCGATTCTGCCTTGAAAGTCACTTTAATTGGCCGGGTTCTTCTTTTTGCTAACACCCCTATTCACTGAAAATTTGCAGCTGGGTTATGTCATCTTCTCATATTGCATTTATGATGCTTTCGATCGCATTTTTCTCCCCTAGTCTTCTTGTTCATAAGTTTTCCCTATTACTTCACTGGAGCCCATATAACAGAACACTGATCTCTCCTTTTCATTCTCACCACTGTATATACCTTATGTATCCTTGAGAATCGATTTAGTTTCTCCATTGTAGCTTTCCATTTCTTCAGTTTCTTCACGTATCTGTTGTCCTTGGACCAGTGGCCTGTCATTTTCCTCTTTCTCGCTTTCCCTGGGCTCTGCTGTGGGTCTGTTAGTGGCCTCCAATATAGTTTAGCTCTTTCATTTTCCTACAGTACCCTCAATTGCTACTGATGAGATTCTCTCTTTTTCTCGGGCTCCATAATGGTCTAAGAGGGCTTCTGCATACGTTTCACTCCTTTGTTCCCTACTGTCCACTTGTTTGTGACTGTGGTAGCAGTCTCTGATGTCATTCCCAATTGTTCTTTAGTTCTTTAGGTTGTTCAGATTTATCAGTTCCTCTTCTAATCATTGTTTCCTAGCCTCTGTTGCTGTGACTTGCTTCTCCCACTTATTGCTTTCTACATCAATACTCACTTCGCATTCTCATGCTAAGTTCTTCTAGATTCTTTCCTACTCATGGTCCCTTTTGTGAGTTCCTGCCCAATTCTTCCTTCGCAGACTCATACTCCAGTCCTCTGGTTTTCTTCCTGCTCTCTGGCAACAATTTTTTTGTTTTGTTTTGGTTGGCACAAAATGAAAAACTTATGTAATTCTGTGAGAGGTGGAGTAGGGGGGAATATGGTGGAGTGAGGAGGAGGGGAGCAAAGTGGTGAGAATTGGAGAAGGAGAGGGGGGAAAAACGCTCACGCCGCCTAGAGGATGAAGGGAGGAGGTTGGAGAGAGAGAGGGGGGACTCAGGGGAAGAGTTTGATATAGGTGGGGAGAGAGTTGCAGGAGGGGAGTGTGCGGGTACTCACCTAATTGTGGTTCAGGATCGAGAGGGCAAGTGCCTCAGCTCTGGGCTCCTGTGTGTGTGTGTGAGGTGTGTGTGTGTGTGTTTGTGTGTGTGTGTGGGTGATGTGTGTGTGTGTGTGTGTGTGTGTGTGTGTTGGGGTGTCTGGTGTGTGTGTGTGTGTGTGTGTGTGTGTTGTGTGTGACTGTGTGTATGTGTGGGGGGGGGGAGCTATATGTGGGTTTATTAAGTGTGTGGTTGTGGTGTAATGTAATGTGTATGTGAGGTTTGCAGATTTACATCCCTTACCTGATCCCACACCTCCTGTTGACAGCCAACAACTGACTACTGTTTTGCGCATCCTCTATGGCCTGTGGTTCCAAAATTTGTCAGCTTGTTACCAAATTTAACATGCCACATAATGCAGTGTTACCCCTTTCACAAAATGTTGTTAATTATTGTATATATGGTAAATTAAAACAATTTTATTTTTTGTATTTGAAACATTGCTTGCATCTCTATTTGACTATTACCAAATGATGTCAAGAAACATCAGTGGGATGGTTGGGAGTTGCATACTTGAAGCTAGATTAGGAATTCTTGGCTTCGTGGTTGAATGTGCCTGGCATGGCATCGTTTGCAACATTCATGCGAGTCTCTTTTTTGTTTTCATACCCAGCACAGTTGTGAAGCCCTTCTCGACACAGATACGTTGTGAGTATGATACCAAACAACTTCAAGGCTATCTTGGACAGTGTTGGCGAGTTCAGGTAGTCGTGATATCCAAAAGGTATCTGATTTTGATTTTAGGAATTCTCGAATTTCAAGGCTTCTTATGGCTGCATTGTTGATCACTCCTCCTTTGCAGGGAAATCTTCATCAATGAATGGCATCATCAGTACGAGAAGGGATGAATGACCACCGAAGTGTCGCTGTTTCTTGGTCATCTTGGAAATGTTGTATGCATGCTTGTTTCAAGCCACCCCCCCCTTTTTCAAAATGGTCGCTCATTTCTTTGTTTGTTGGTATGTAGAAGATGATACAGTATCATGACTATTCTCCTCAAAAGACCAAAAACTGGTCTAGGGTGGGAAACTGGGCAATCAACTCCTTTCTCCAAGGAGCGAATCCTGAGTCTCAAGTTTCCCCAGGAAATGCAAGTTCACAGTGTTGATCGGGCATCATGACAGTAGTGTTTCTGCCCCTGGAGTTCGGATTACCACTGTTCGGCTCCGCAACATATGTATCCAAGTAACAATAGTCGAGCAAGCCACTCCTTTTCCGGTGAACTTGGTAGCAAAGGAGATCCTTTTTGTTCAGGGCAATTCCTGAACAGCTTTTCGGACCTTATGACTGACGTACAAACCTTGCTCGTGACCAACCAGCGGAAACATCAGTGTGGTAGGAGCTGAACTTGATACTGTTCGCCCATTTTTCATTGCACAGATCCTTGAAATATGCGCGAAATTCAATTCTCTGGACCAGGATGAAGTTGACGATTTTCAACACATGTCATTCAAACATAACTTCAGATTACAGGCACGGCAGTACACATTCTGTACCAGCTTATGTCTACCTAGGCTGTTGCTCACCAGATAAACTGTCAAGTGTGAAATAGAGGCAGCCTCTGGAAGTGTTGACGCGTACGGACAGGTCGATCGCCGGCTACTGGTGTCTTTGTCATGAAGCATTAATTGTCAAAAGACCTCTTTTGGGTTTCCACACACTTGCTATTATATTTCTTCTTGTTCTAATACTGTTTTTTAGTTTTGTGTTATTGTTATGGGTTTAACTTTATGAATAACTTATAATAGGTTTACTTTTACAACCTTTATATACTAAGACAAAGTTTATCCTCAATAATCCTCATAACCGGTCTGATTGTTTTCTTGATTTTCTAGAATTCATTACTTTTTTTCGGTCACCCTCATACACCCAAAATGGTTAAATTACCCAGGGGGTAATTTACCCCAGTTTGGGAATCCACTGCTCTATGCAATTACTTCTACCTTGTACTTAGTTAGACTCGTGTCTCGCCTTGTTCTTTTAATTACAATTGCTTTTCATTATTGAGCACTTAACAGCCTATTCCTTTATTGATACTAGGATGAGTTGGTCCATTCACATCAGCTTGGTGGTTAATTGGAAACTCAAACTTCACCAACAATCCATGATAGGTGAATGTACTTGCAATGCAATCTGGCGTAGATCACCTAGCGTTTCTTCTAGATATATAATGTACCCTATTCCCTGTATTTCTTTCAATGGTCAAACATTTGTTTCACTTTTTCTCCCCGTTATTTGGAGTGACACCCATGGCAATGGTCGCGCGCCTGGAGCACTCTAGGCTCTTCCCACTCTGAAAGCACGAACCAAGTATCACTTTCGAGATCATGTATAAAATTGTGGCTCTTACCCACACATTTGTTTGCCTCGAGGGCAAATTGATATATCGACTTCAAAGGATTGTTCTATACCCTGACACACTTAGTACCCTTGCCAGTATATACTTTGGGTAACCTCAAAATACGAACTTATTATTCGCGGTGAATGAAAGGCGTGACTCACGCCTTATATATTATATATTTATATATATATATATATTATATATATATATATATATATAATATATATTATATATATAGATATATATAATATATATATTAATATATGCAAAACAACCACTGTGAATAGATTAGAGTTATTCCAAGCGCTTTCGTGACATATTCCATTAATCCAGGATAGTGAGTAGTCACGAACGCGTTGGAATTTTCTATTCTTTCACAGTGGTTGTTTTGCAAATTCTGATTCACCTGTTTACTGTGATCTTATTTCATAGTTTATATTTAATATATATTTATATATTATATATATATATTATATATAATTAGATATATACTATATATTATTATATAGAGAGAGATGAAAGAGAGAGAGAGGAGAGGAGGTGTTACTTCCCTATATATAGTATATTTATAATATATATTTATATATTTATATATATATATATATATGTCATGTATGTATGTATGTTTGTACATATAAGTCACATTCGAAAAGTATCTCATTAACCTAATGACTTTAAATTTGAGTTTTCACGAACATCAAGATTTTGTCTCCGACAAGACAAATATGTCTTGAAACCAACTAGGTAATAAATGTGGAGAGTTCAGCAAACACCAGGTATCATATCATAAAGAAGTATATATACCCAAATATTTTCTGGTAGACATTATACCTCAAGAGATTGCTCGTGTACCCGAGAATATGAATAAATAAATTTTCTGAACAACAAAGGAAACTAGAGACCAACTCTTATCTCTCTAATTCTCAGAATTCGAACTGATCTAAATCTACGGGAAGTACCATTTTTATGATCAACTAGTCAGAGCTAGATCAGGGAGCAAGATGCTTCTTTGCGAGTTATGTTTATAAGAATCGTAAGTTTGGATACCGTGATCCAAACCGTCGTATGCTCGACTTAAAACAGTGAAAATTAATTTAACTGACAGTTTGTGACATTTTATACTGTACCTCTTGCATTACAGGAGATCCTACCTTTACATTAATATATTAAAATAATCTTCATCGACACCGATAAACAATATTACCTTGTAATTGCAATTTGACCATAGGTAATATGTAATGACAAATAATAATAGGCTGAACATTATCTCATTTTAGGCTTTAATGGTGATCTTCGCTCTATAATATTAAGTGATGATCACATTCTCAGACAATACATATAATATGGCTTGGTGCCTATTTCCAGGTAAAACAAAACGTCAATCCGACATGAATCAAGCACCCAGACAGAGTTAGGTGTTTTACACTGATCCGACGAATACGGTTCTGTTGGGTGCCCTATGAGCTAATTCATTCTAATTCCGTTGGTGCACTGCTTAACAAGAAGTATTTTTATTGTAACCACAACATGTGTGGTAGTGATTCAATAGCACTGCAACTATCCAAGGTTTCGAACCCTGTCGTTTTGGCCTGCCTCATGGTGAGTCAAAATCTCACATGGTCCTCTTAAACAGAGGACCGTGCAAATTCCTTCAAGATTCAAGCACCAAGGAGTGCTAGGAAGTTTTACCCTTGATCCGGGGAAATACGGTGGTGTGGGTGCTCTGAGCTAATTTCATCTTAATCCCGTTTGTGTACTAGCATTCATGAGCTGTTTCCTTATACTGTTGTAACCACGAACCGAGGCGGTAGTGGAATCAATAACAACACTACAACTAGCCAGGGATACGGACCAATATCGTTTTGGTGAGCAAAAATCACACATGGTGAGCCAAAAATCAAACATGGTCTCTCAGCCACAGGTCCATGAAATTCTTCATCAATCAAAGCCTCAGCAAAGTTAGGTGTTTTACCTTGATCACGAGGACTACGGAAGTGTCGTGCCTCTGAGCTCAATCTTCATTTTTATCCAGTTTGCTGTTATGTCTTCAAGGAACTGTGTTTTTTAATATTGTAACCATGAACGAGTTGTAAGAATCCAATAACACGTGACTGTAAGCAAAGGATTCGACACCATGTCGTTTGGCTCGCCTCATGCTGAGCCGAAAATCAACACATGACGCTCTAACTCACAGGAACCAGAGCCTCTCTGTATCCTACTCGAATCCAAGCACCCAGCCAGTGCTAGATGTTTTACTTTGTCTAAGGACATTACGGTCGTTATAGGTGCCTTTGAGCTATTCTGATTCTAATCACCGTTTGGTTGTAATAACCTTCACGAATAGTATTTTGTATTATTGTAACCACGAACGAGTGTTTTGACATCTAAAGAACACTGCGATTAGCTCGTGGTTCGGCCATGTCGTTTTGCCTGCTAATGGTGAGGCGAAAATCACACACACACACACACCACTCAATATATATATATATATATATATATATATAATATATATATATAATATTATTATATATATCGTGCCGATTAAATATTATTTTTTTTTCATTTAGTTAATGTAAACATTATTAATTTGTACCAAAGAACCATATAAAACTTACTTAACCTTATTATAACAAGCGCGATTTAGGTTAGCCTAATCCAGTTAAAAATATATTTTTGATAAGTTTTCAGTATTTAATAATTTAACAAAGCACAATCGAAAATATATATTTTTTCATTAGGTAAACAACGATTATTTGCGAAATTATTGTATTCACAAATTTATGCCTATTGTTGAATACACAAGCTTTGCTTTTTAAGCCAAAATAGAAAGTTAGGCATGACATTATAATACTTATATATAAATATATATTATATATATATATATATATATATATATATATTTATATCTTATATATATATATATATATATATATATATATATAATATATTATATAATATATATATATATATATTATATTAATATATATATCTATATATATATATATATATATAATATATTATTATATATATATATATTTATATATATATATATATATATATATCATATATATAAATAGATATATTTATATATATATATATAACAGCAGCCACAGGTAATAATGAGAACTAAGTGTGATTCCATGAATAACATAATGAGTCACACGAGTGCAACCATGATAACATAAAATGAACTAATGAAAGTACGAAAAGAAAAAAATAATCGAAAGAAGAAAAAAAATAGATGTATTTCTGGTCGCAGACGTGACCACAAAAAAGTAATCCTGTATTCCTCATAATTCCGCAAACTCCTCTATTTCATTATATGCAAAATGAATGTTGGAGGGTAGAGTCGCATAAGTATCCAATGACAGCCAAAATATTTACAATGTGCATGAAATGTGTCTGTGTTTTGTTGACACATGAATTCTGTTCTTACTTTAGCTTTCATATGTACACAGTAAATGTGTGTGTTATTTTGTGCCTATGTATATTTTTATGAATTTTAATATCTAATTTTTCGTGTACAATGCAGTGAAACGAATACCGTGTGTGTGTGGTGATGGCTGTGTGAAGTGTGTGTGTTGTGTGTGTGTGTGTGTGTGTGTGGAGTGTGTGTGTGTGTGTGTGTGTGTTGTACTCAGCTAACATGTGCTCAATCGGAATTTATGGTTCCAATTGGGTTGAGTCATAACTCCTGGCCCGCCTCTTCACTGGACGCTAGTAGGTCAACTCTCTCCTGCATCATGACCTTTATCGTACCTCTCTCAAAGTTATGTCTGGATGTTCTATAACCCCCACGCATCACTTTCATACTTTTTCACTTCCTGCACAACTCTATGATTGGATTCAATACTTACTAACATTCCTGTGTCATCTGTGTTTTCGGTTCCAATTGTGTCTGTTCTGTGTCCTCCTCTTCTCTGAAAAAATACTGATCCCTTTTCCACCATTTTCAGCTTCCTTCTCAATATTTTATATGTCGTTATCATGTGTTCACTATGTCTCCCTATCCTTCAGTGTTTCAGGTCGATTTCCCCTTAACCTCTCCTCGTAGGACATGCCCATTAGCTTTGGGGCTAGTGTTGTTGTAAAACATTTGCAAAAAACTCTTCTCTAATTTCTTGAAGCGGACTGACCTCGTCGGTGGTGCATACTCCTATATGGCAATGACGTACTCGGTGTACAAAGTCTTGAGGGATTCTTCATTGAGGTGACAGAACGCTTTCTTTGGTTGCTGAGGCGCCCATGTGCTGCAGCTGTTATTTGATTGTTGTGCACCTCAGGAGATAGGTGCCGGGTATTATGAACTCACTCCTAAGATCTCTTTCTTGGGGTGAGGTTTGCAGTCTTTAGCCCTTTAGCTAGTCTCTGTTCTGTGATATTCTTTGCTTTCCCAATCTTTATGACTTTGCACTTGGCGGGTTAAGCTCCAGGAAACTAGTTGCGGACCAGGCTTGCAGCATGTCTGGATCTTCTGTTTTCCTGCTTTATCCTCGTCCGAACTGAATTATCTTATTAAGTTCACATTGTCAGCAAAAAGGCGAACTTGCTGAGTCTATCATTTCTGTCATGCCATTCACATATACCAGAAAACGCATCGGTCCGACAGAGTGACTCTGGGAGCCCACACTCGTCACAGGAACCACGCTGACCCCTCGACATACCATGAATCATTGTGCCTTCCTGTCAGGTATTCTCTTGGCTATTTCTGTGCCTTCTGTTATACCTGCTGATCTCTAGGCTTTGCACTAATCTCTTGTGTGGAAACTGTGTCAAAAACCTTCTTGCAGTCCAAGCAGAAATGCATCTACCCCCTTCTCCTCCCTCGCCTGCATAGTTTCATCACCTTGTCGTAAGACTCCAGTAGATTTGTGACAGGATTTCCCCTTTCCTGAAAACCGGGCCTGGATTGTCGTGTTTAAGCACAGTCCTTTCTAGGGGCTCCTCCATCTTCTTCCTGATAATCTTTTCCATGACTTTGATATAATGCAAGTTAGGACACTTGTCTTTAATTTAATAGTGCATGCCTGCCTCCTTTCTAAAAACTGGGACTACTCTGGTTGTGTCTCCTCACATCAGGTAATCGCTCCCAATTTCGATATATGTGTTGAAGATGTCGTTGCTATTTGCACCCACAGCGCCTCTGCTCTCTCTCTCAGGGTCCATGGAGAGATGTCCGGTCCCATCCGCTTTTACTATTCAATTAACTGCCCTTCACCTCCTCTTCGGTTGTGCACATTGTGTCACAGCAATTGTTGTGTACCCCACGATTCAGGCTTCTGGAGTCTGTCTGTCTCAACTGAAAATACCTCATTAAATCTCTTATGAGTTCATCACATCACTTCTTGGTCATTTCTGGTGATTTCTCTCCTTCCTTCCTCAGCCTGATAACCTGGTCATTGACTATTTTTTCCCTGATGTGGTTGCGAAAGTGAGTCATAAGCTACTGGCTCTGCAACTTCACTGCTTGCTACTAGGTTCACACTCTCCCTGCTCCATGTGATTTATCATACTTCTTCTACTGTTCTCTGTTTTAGGTACCTGCCTCCATCACCTCAAACATTCCCAAGATATTCCAACTTCCTGACATCTCTATGACAGAAGAATTTTTCCTAACATTCCTGTGACTTATCTGTGTCTTCAACTTCCAATTGTCACCCCTTGTTGTTGTGTGTTCCATTTCTGGACATCCTGTCTGTCCACTTTTTCATGTTCCACTTTCCTCCTGTCCTCTAGTGCGTCAGGCCCGAGCTCCCTTAACCTACTTCTCGTAGTCCGTTGCAAACCTTTGGCACGCTTTGTCTAATTTTTGGATGTGCTTGGCAGGTGAGGGTTCCAAAAGAGGCCGAGTTGACATACTCCAATATGGGACTGGACGAACACGGTCTACAGGCTCGGCTGCAACTACTTACTAGGTGACAGAACGCTATTCTTAGGTTAGCCCAGTCGGCTATGCTGGCAAAATTTATCTGCGTTGATAGTGCGCCTTGTGAGAAATTTTTTCCATGGAGGGCGGTATCGGACCCCTTTCAGCCCATTCAGCCTCTGAGTTACCGGGCTATCAGAAAGGGGGAATGGCATCTTATTTGCTTCTGCATCAACAGTTTATAAACTGATTCTGATGCAGTAGCAGATGTGTGTCTTATGACATTCGAAACATGACTATAATACTCAGTACTTCCACCCCAGGTAGATCTGTGTGTGACTTGAAAAAAAAGCCAACTGTTTGGGTGAAACGTTGTCAATAAAGGATCCACATATACTGATATGTGTGTATATTTCAACTGTGTCGGTTCTGGATACCATTTATTTTCCTTCGATAGTGTGCTTGATGAAGATTGTGGTATAGTGTCACACAGCGCTCTGATCACCCTCTCAGGCCCTTGGAGAGGAGGTTATCCGACCCCTTCGCCTTTGAGGTATCTAAACGCTTAGCACCTCTGCAGTTCTTCCTGATTGTTTTGTGTATGTATTGTGTCCAAACACTTGTGATGTCCCCATATCTCCGTTCTTACTGGAGTTCATTATGGCTATCTCTGTGAACCACTTCTATAGAATCTCATGTTGAAATCTCACTTGCGGTCGTTTCTTAGTGATCTCCGCTCCTTCCATTACTCAGCCTGATTACTTGGTCCTGATTTTTGTTTATCCTTCTGTGTGGCTGTACCAAATAGCTTCGGTCAGATTTGGCTTTCGCTGCTATGTCATTTTCGTATGGTCACGGGCCTCCCTTCTTACCTGTGCATATTCAGTTCGGACCTACTAATTGCTTCTTATTCTCCGGGGTATCTCCTTCTATACTTCTTCCACTTCTCTAGCACACATTGGTGTTGGCCTCTTACCCCTTACTTCTGTTACCCTTGGCTACAAACCTTCTCCTCAGCTTCCCTGAATTTTGTTGTCACTTATTACCTGCCAGTGCTTTGTCCCACTGAACCTCGTGCAGGAAATTCTTCATGAATGGTAGCAGGCATTCTTATGTTGGCCCATCCTCTTGCGACTCTATGTATTTGAAGATAAGAAACCACGTCGTCAATGCTAGAGGGGTCTTTGCATTTGTGATATCCCTTTAATATACTGCACTACTTAATAGTAACTAAGACCAGTCTTACTTGTTCTTTTCTTCCTCTCTCTTCTGGTAGTGTCCTTACGTGTTGGTACATGAGGTTTTCTGATACCTACCTCTCATGTTTTTATCCCTACCCGTTTTCGTTGCCCCCTATGTGGCCCAGGTCTCCAGTTCAGTTTCTATGTTGGCATGCCCCCTCTCGGCCACTTTAGTAGTGTGTCAACATCGTTCTGATAACCTCTATCTATTCTTGGCCTTGGCCTCCTGCTGTTTATGGTGGGTTATACATCACTGCAATTACCAGCTTGGGACCTCCAGACTGACGGTGTTCCTAATTACGGAAGTCCTTGCTCTATTCTGTTCCTCTCTCCAGCTAGGCAAAATCTCCATTGATTTTTGATAACGAGCGCAGTACCACTCCTCCATCCCCTCTATTACATATGACTTTACATAAGATATATCATCGTGTGGAAAGTTGGACTATCTGTTATTACTCCTGTGTGCTTGGTTTCGTTGTGTGTGCCGGTGTGTGTGTATGTGCTGTGTGTTGTGTGTGTGTGTGTGTGTGTGTGTGTGTGTGTGTGTGTGTGTGTGTGTGTGTGTGTTGTGTGTGCGTGCGTGTAAATACGTCTTGATTGTAAGGCAGTGTTAATTTTAATATTTTTAAATACATATTTAATATTCTTTTTTTAAAAGCATCGGTTGGTATCGGGAGCTTTTTCATCGACACTGGTACTATAAAAGTCGCGATACACACTGGTAACGATACCGCTCTGGTGCATCCCTATTAACAACATTCATCTAAGTCGAAAGATTTCTTAATCATATTAAGCGTTACGTCCTCTCCTATATACATAATTTATTAGCTTAACTACGTCATTTCCTGGTGGTCAGAGGTTCCATGGCCAGTAATTTACCTGAATTAACAAGAAAATACCGTTTAGATACAAAAATTCTAAAGATTGAGTGCTGCAAAACTTAGAGAAATATTTCGAGTATATGTGTTTATGTTCTATCATTAGTTTGGGTTTACTTTTCACATATGTGTTCTAGCTACATCTTTTAATTATCACTCATGCAAGTAATAGTGGCCTTAAGAAAAAAAAAAATGGATACTCTAGTAGAATTTTTTTTTTTTTTCCCTTTTTTTTTTTTTTTTTTCCCTTTTTTTTTTTTTAAAAAAAAAAAACTTTTTTCCTTAGACAATTACAGAAAAGTGTCATCAGCTTCTGTATGCATTACTGTTAAAAAAAGACAATCTTGTGTTACATAGTGTACCATGCAGTGTTGCGATTTCCAGACTGAGTGGAAGACTGGACATTCTGAAGGGAACTTCAATTCTATCAATCACCTTTACCTGTCGAAAGACGATTTTTGCATTTCAACACCATACCTCTTGCTATTGAGCAAGGTAGGTTTCAATTTTCCTTGTTATACAGGGGACTGTGCAGTTTTTGGAGTGTCATCAAGGGGCTTGAAATCTTTGGGCAGTCGGCACTGGGGTGTTGGACTTTCTCCGAGTCCCAACATAAGCAATCAGTTTTGAGATATTGCTGATTTAACACCCCCTAAGGGTAATTATTTAATTGTCCCTTACAGCTCCGTAGTGTAGTAACTGTCTCACATCAGAGGTACCTACTGGAGAAGCTGCGATAGGCTGAGACAGCATAAATCTAAGTATCTCATTGTTGTACCTGGTTTTTTTGGGTTCTACAGTTTATTTTAACCATAGTTTTGGTGAGTTAAATACCACAATTTGGTCGTTTCGACCGGAAAAGTGGCCACATATGTGGTCCAAAATTTTATACAGTGTGACAAGTGTATGAGCAAGTGGTCCTTCCAGAGAAAAAAACTGTAAACTAGTATTTTACAAAATAATCAAAATATATGAGTCTGCACAATCAATGTAAGAAGAATGGGCTGGCTCGCTATTTAATAAAAAAACGGGAAGCAGGAGTCCCCCAGAGCTACCCGTCACTTAACGGGAAAAACGGGGGCTAGGTAACTCAACCGTCACTCTTCCAGATGAGGGTCAAGTTTATTTTAAAGTGAATAAATTTACCAGTGTTTATAGTGTTTAGTGTTTATAGTTTATAGAAATATATTAAAGGAAAAAAAGTTATAATAAGTGTAAGCTTTCATTAAATTATAAGAAAATTTTAGAAAGAACTTAATTTAAAAATGAGTTCTTGCCAATTGACCAGTTTTACATATTCGGCACGACATTTATATATATATATATATTTTATATATATATTTATATTAATTATATATATTATATATATATATATATATATTATATATAATGTATGTATGAAATTATGAATATACATGGTTTACCTGGAGTTTACCTGGAGAGAGTTCCTAGGGTCAACGCCCCCTCGGCCCGGTCTGTGACCAGGCCTCATGGTGGAACAGGGCCTGATCAACCAGGCTGTTACTGCTGGCTGCACGCAATGAAACGTACGAGCCACAGCCCGGCTGGTCAGGTACCGACTTTAGGTGCCTGTCCAGGGGTCTATTGGTAATCCCCCTTATGTATGCTGGGAGGCAGTTGAACAGTCTTGGGCCCCTCACACTTATTGTGTTGTCTCTTAGCGTGCTAGTGACACCCCTGCTTTTCATTGGGGGGATGTTGCATCATCTGCCGAGTCTTTTGCTTTCGGAGAGAGTGAATTTCGTGTGCAAGTTTGGTACAAATCCCTCGACGATTTTCCAAATGTATATAATCATGTATCTCTCCCGCCTGCTTTCCAGGGAGTACAGGTTCAGGAACTTCAAGCGCTCCCAGTAATTGAGGTGTTTTATCTCCGTTATGCGTGCCGTGAAGGTTCTCTGTACATTTTCTAGGTCAGCAATTTCACTTGCCTTGAAAGGTGCTGTTAGTGTGCAGAAATATTCCAGCCTAGATAGAACAAGTGACCTGAAGAGTGTCATCATGGG
>NC_069424.1:49293935-49303935 GCF_026875155.1 Cherax quadricarinatus
GATTGTTCCGGGGAGCCACTATAAACCCCAATAGTGAAACTTGGGATGAAGTTATCCCCAATGTCCGGGGTGCCAAAAATTCTGTTACAATGTTATAGGTGATACTCCCATTATGCATTGTTGGTGTAGACAAGCGTTTACCCTATGAGTTGTTATATTCTACTCCGAAACCTAATTACAACCCTGATGATTTCGTAGCAACTCGTCCCAGCTTAGCTCAAAGTGTTTTTAGAAGAATCCGTGTAAACACTTCATAAATCAACAGCAGAATTTACAAGAGTCGCAAACACTCGAGCAAAGCCATCCAAAATCAAAGTAGGTTCGAGAGTTATGCTGATTAACTTAACAAAAACGTCTGCAATGCAAAGCTTGACCCAAAAGTTTGTCGGTCCTTATCGAGTTGTAGAACAATCTCTGGAAATAAGTTTTAAGGTTAGAGAAATTAGTACTGGCAAATATAAAGAATGCATTTAGATCATATGAAATTAGTATGCGATGTTGAGGATATTGTACCCAGACTAATGTGACAGACTCTGACAATCCCCCTGATCCTGTACTCTCTACTCTCAGATACTCAGTCAGATACTCAACCTGAATGTCGTTACTCCTTGCGTACTCGACAAGTAATGAGAAACCGCAAGTATCTTTTGTAGTACTCCTTCAGATCTCTCTCAGTCAAGGCTGTGTCAGCCATTGCAGAGGAATTCGATCCTCCCAGAGATGATAACCTTCTGCATATGTAAACCTAACCTCGCAGAATTGGGTTTAATATAACATAGTCTGTATAATTAGATGTCCGAGATGAATGAAATTGTCAACTTGTGTTTTGTTATTAGTGATCATTTTGGTCAGAAATTTTCGTGTTCACGTTCCCTCCGTATTCTGAGAATTTTAACAGTCTAAAATTTGAGTGCACCGAATTGCCTTTCTGTTAACATTCTTTGTATATATTTATTCTTCCTCAGAATCCATGAGTGCATGAATACAGATCGATCGATCAATTCCATCCATATTGTACAATGATTTGTTCTTATAGTTTGTAATAAATTTACGTTAACACCCATTACGTAAAATCCATTATGATACCATCCATTAGTTCTAAGTTATATATGAATTTGTTATTGTATAGAATCAGCCAGATCCGCCTGCCTGTTCAGCCTATAGTATAGTAGTGTATGTCGGGACGACATACGTAACATGACCGAGCTGTCAGCTAGTTGCTGTCCCTGTATTCCCTGTATGATATAGCTAGCATAGTAGTATCCATGTGCTTTAGACACGAGACCCCTTGTAGGCCTGTGGCTTTGTGTGATGTCACGGGATGCACACGTGGAGGCTCATCCCTCTGTCCCGGTCTCACTCGGCGGCAGACCATCCGGGCCCGTAGACAGGCTGGCAGCTGGGCTCCATTCCTCATCTCAGTCTGACAATATAGTTACCATCCTACAAGTGTGTCTACTTTCAACCTGCGATATCTCATTTAGAAACCCCTTACGATAAGTCTGCGGTCTTCTTTGTACTTCCCCAATCTTCATGACCTTTGTACCTGGTGGGGGTTAAACCCCAAAGGAGCCAGTTTCTGTACCAGGCATGCAGCTGTCCAGTTCCTTTTGTAATTCTGCCTTGGTCCTCGTTGATTGAATTTTTCTCATCAACGTCCCATCATATGCAAACAGACACACTTCTGAGTCTATTCCTTCCATTACGTTGTTCGTATATACCAGAAACAATACCAGACCTAGGACTGACCCTTGTGGAACCCCGCTCGTCACAGGCGCCCACTCTGACATCTCGTCACGTATCATGACTCGCTGATGTTTTCCCAAAGAGTATTCCCTGATCCAATGCAGTGCCTTCCCTTTTATACCTGCCTGATCCTCAGCTTATGCATAATCTCTTGTGTGGAACTTTTATCAAAGGCTTCTTAAATCCAAGAAAACGCAGTTACCCACCTTCTCTCTCTTGTTTTACTGCTGCCACACTGTCATGAACTCTAGTAGGTTCGTGACACGGATTTCCCATCCTTGAAACCGTGCTGATTGTCGTTAAGCTTTCTGGGGTTCTCCCCCACTTTTCTACTGACAATCTTCTCATGACTTTGCATACTATACATGTCAGTGACACTGGTTTCTAGTTTAATGCTTCATATTTTTCTCCTTTTATAAATTTTGGGGCTACATTTTTTGCCCTTCATAACCTCAGGTAATCGCCCTGTTTCGATAGATGTGTTGATGAAGATTGTGGTTAGTGTAAACACACAGCGCCTTGCTCCCCCTCTCAGGACCCTTGGAGAGAGGTTACCCGCCCCCATCGCCTTTGAGGTATCTAACCTGCTTAGCAACCTCTTCAGTTCTTCCTCGATTTTTTGTGTATGTATTGTGTCCAACACTTGATGATGTACCCCATATCTCTGTCTTAACTGGAGTTCATTCTGGCTTCTCTGTGAACACTTCTTAGAACCCTTGTTAAAACTCCTCATTCGCGGTCTTTTTCTTGTGATCTCCGCTCCTTCCTTCCTCGCCTGATTACTTGGTCCTTGATTTTTGTTTTCCTTTGATGTGGCTGTACACACTTCGGGTCAGATTTGGCTTTCGCTGCTATGTCATTTTCGTAGGGGTCACTGGACCTCCCTTCTTACCTGTGCATATTCAGTTCTGGCTCTACAATTGCTCTCCTTATTCTCCTGGTCATCTGCCTTCTATATTCTTCCACTCTCTAGCACATTTGGTTTTGGCCTTTCTACTCCTTACTTCTGTTACCCTTGGATACAAACCTCACCTCAGCTTCCCTACATTTTGTTGTCACATATTCCTGCCAGTGCTTTGTCCCACTGAACCTCGTGCAGGAATTCTTCATACCTGTGTAGCAGGCTTTTCTTATTGCCCATCCTGCTTGCAACTCTATGTATTTGAAGCTCAGAACCACGTCGTCACTGGCTCTGGGGGTCTTTCATTTGTGATATCCTTAATATCTGCACTACTTAAATAGTACTAAGCCCAGTCTTACTTGTTCTTTCTCTTCTCTCTCTCTCTGGTAGTGTCCCTTACGTGTTGGTACATGAGGTTTTTTCCAGTACCACCTCCATGATTTTATCCCTCCACGTTTCTGTGCCCTATGTGGCACCAGGTTCTCCCAGTCAGTTTCTATGTTCGCATGCCCCCTTCGGCCACTTTGCTAGTGTGTCAACCATCGTTCTGTTTACTCTCATATATTCTTCCCTTGGCCTCCTGCTGTTCTATGGTGGGTTATACATCACTGCAATTACCAGCTTGGGACCTCCAGATGACGTGTTCCTATTAGAAAGTCACTTGCATCTCTTCTGTTTCCTCTCTCCAGCTCGTCAAAATCCCATTGATTTTTGATGAGCGTACCACTCCTCCATCCCCTCTATTCCCTCTGACTTTCCTCAAGATATATCCCGTTGGAAAGATGGCATCTGTTATTACTCCTGTGAGTTTGGGTTTCGTTGGGTGCGTGGGTGTGTGTTGTGTGTGTGTGTGGGTGTGTGTGGTGTGTGTGCGTGTGTGGTGTGTGCGTGTGTGGTGTGGTGTTGTGTGGTGTGTGTGGGTGTGTGTGTGTGTGTGTGTGTGTTGTGTGTGTGTGTGTGTGTGTGTGTGCGTGTAATACGCTTTTGATTGTAAGGCAGTGTTTTTTTATATTTTTAAATACTATTAATATTACTTTTTAAAGCATGGGTTGGGTATCGGGAGTTTTTTATCGACACTGGTATTATAAAAGTCGCGATACTCAGGGTTTACCGATACCGTACTGGTGCATCCCTATTAAAACTTCATCAATCGGATTCTTAATATATTATGCAATTTACGTCCTCTCCTATTCACCATATTTATTACTTATGGCCCTTTTTCCCTGGTGGTCAGAAGTTCCTGGCCAGTATTTACCTGAATAACAAAAAAAAAACCCGTTTAATAAAAAATTTCTATTGATTGACGGCTGCAAAAACATAAAGAAATATTCGAGATATGTGTTTATGTTTCTATACTTATTTTGGATTACTTTTCACATAGTGTTCTAGCTACATCTTTTAATTATCACCATGAAGTAATATTGCCTAAGAAAAAAAATCGAACCTCTAGAGAAGACTTCAACATTATCAGTTAAAACCTTGTTCAACCAATGGGGTCTAAAAACTTAAAAAGCTGGGAGAGCATTGGAAAAAAACTGGCATGAGGGTTATAATAAATTGTGTACTAATATTTTTCTATATATTTCGACTATAAAAGTTTAGTTTAACTAGCTTATTGTATCTTTATCCTTCATGTAACACACACAGAACATGTGCCAAATTTTTACTCCTCGAGCGGTGGATTGCAATAAATTCTTATCGGAGTTTACCCCGGTAATATCTCCTTTTAGGAACTACAGTGAACACTAATACTATTCCTATTTTAAATTTACTTTAGCAGTATAAAGACAAACTACTTAATTTGGTAGAGAAAAAACATGTTTTCATTGGTTTAAAAGAATGATACATTTTCTTTAGAGTTTTTTTTAATTAGATTTTGTATAAAAAATTAACCTGGAGGTCTGTCTAATTTCCAATGAGTCTTTAAATTCTTCTGTATGCGAACCACAACAGTTAACTAACACCGAGGGTACTGTTTACTGCTAGGTGGATATGGGTAGTAGGTTTAAGGAAATATGCATAATATATCACAAGTACCGGAAACGATCCCTGATCTCTCGGTGTTTGAGCTAAGGAAGCTATCAACTGAGATACAACCCTCTCACATATTAATTTAACTGGAAGTAAGGGTTAGACCTTCATATATAATTCCGTTCTTTAATATTTAAAATAAATTTATACAAGTCCCTGAGCTCGAATTGATTTCAAGGGTTTTCAGAGAGTGTAATGGAACTTAGCCTTTAAAACGAATGTGTTTATTAATGCGTCTATACAAACTAGTGTCGTGCCGGAGATGTGGAAGATAGCTAATGTAATTCCTATATTTAAATCAAGGGATAAGTCAGTTGCATCAAACTGCCATCCGATAAGCCTGACGGCTATAGAAGGAAAATTATTAGAATCAGTTAAAGCTGATACTATTAGAAATCACCTTAACGAACATAATTTGATTAATAATTCTCAGGATGGACTCACGAGAGGTCATTCCTGCCTGATAAAATTTCTTACGTTCTTTAGCAGAGCCTCTCAGGCAGTAGACAGTGATAATGAATATGATGCTGTTAATTTGGATTTCAATAAAACCTTCGACAGAATGCGTCACAAAAGACTGTTAAGAGAAATGGAAGCTCATGGAATAGGAGGTAAACTACTAACATGGATCGAGGCATGGCTTACCAAAAGAAAGCAGAGTTGCCATTAACGGGGTCAAGTCTGAATGGGGACCAGTCACAATTGGCGTTCCACAGGAAATTGTTTTTCATAATGTACATTAATAACCTTGTAAAGGAAATTTTAAAAATGAAAACTAGTAAATTCTTTGATTAAAAATTACCCCCGGGACTAATAGATTCTGAGGGAATACCACTGAACTTCAGGGGTTTGGTTTCAAATTAAGCCTGAAAACTGGTAGATGAAGTTGAATGTCTACAAGTGTAAAGTACATATCTTTGGTAATGTAAATAAACTTCGTACTGATAAACTGGGTGATGTAAAGCTTCATCACACTGAGTGTGAAAAAGACTTGGGGTCATGGTAAGTAGAAATCTGAAGCAAAGACAACAGTGCTAAGTGATCCCAATAAGGCTACAGTTTTCTTGGATTTATATCAAGAAGTATAAAGTAACGAACAAGAAAGTCATTATACAGCTCTCTATATACATCATAGTAAGGCTTCACTTAGATTATGCTGCTCATTGTAGTCTCCTTATTACAGAATGGATATAAATTCATTGGAGAACATGCAGGAAGGATAACAAAGTTGTTTAACTCTATAAAGAATCTCCCATATGAAGATACAAGCGGAGACTTGAACCTTCATTTTCTTGAGAGAGGTTAAATAAGACGTACATAAATGGTACACAATACCTACAGATTGAAAATTAGACACATGTGCAACAACTGGGTATGTTTATTGTAGACGTTTCGCTCATCGTGGAAGATGACCATGAACAAGGCGATTTAAATAAGTACTGAGAGTATCGAATCAATTAAGAGCCAGAAAAAAAAGAGATTTAAATTAGTAAATATAGATTTAGAAAGGACATAAGTATAGTACGGGTTTAAAAGCTTTCGATGCATATTTTTATTTGAATAAAGTTGCTTGCTCCTTTTTGAATTGCAGAAAGTATTTCTAGCTATTTTAAAGGATTTATCAATTAAGTTTCTTGGGTATTTTAGGTCATTAGCTATTTCATAAATTTTTGAAGATTTCTTCATTCGATGAGAATGCGACAGTTTAACTCTATGTTGATGTGAAAAATAATAGTGACAGGCTGGAATTTGCTCCCACTCTAACAGCCCTTTCAAGGCAGGTGAAATTGCCGACCTAGAAAATGTACAGAGAACTTTCACGGCGCGCAAAAACGGAGATAAAACACCTCAATTACTGGGAGCGCTTGAGGTTTCTAAACCTGTATTCCTGGAACGCAGGAGGGAGAGATACATGATTATATACACCTGGAAAACCCTAGAGGGACTAGTCCCCAAACTTGCACACGAAAATCACTCACTACGAAAGCAAAAGACTTGGCAGACGATGCACCATCCCCCCAAGAAAAGCAGGTGTCACTAGCACGTTAAGAGACCATACAATAAGTGTCAGGGGCCCGAGACTGTTCAACTGCCCCCCCAGCACACTAAGGGGGATTACCAACAGACCCCTGGCAGTCTTCAAGCTGGCACTGGACAAGCACCAAAAGTCAGTTCCTGTTCAGCCGGGCTGTGGTCGTACGTTGGTTTGCGTGCGCCAGCGCAACAGCCTGGTTGATCAGGCGCTGACCCACCAGGGAGGCTGGTCACAGACCGGGCCGCGGGGGCGTTGCCCCCCGAAATTCTCTCCAGGTAAACTCCAGGTAAACATAGGAACAGTTATTTGTCGGTTTCCTGAAAATTTTAAATTTTTTAAAATCGTTGTTACCCTTAAAAATTTAAAAAACATCTGGGAAAGACAGGGGGTTTTATTTTCTTCGAACTCAACGTAAAATTTACAGAATGGATTAAGCTATTTAATTTAACGAGAAATGGTTTATATCTACATTTTAGGAATAAGACACAAAACGTCATAAACATATCTATACCACTTAACTCTGTTAGGAAGGGATTGTGTTAAACAATCTTGTTTCAAAAATAATCATGTATACATTACTAAGAACAGGGTGAAGAGGTTTTCCCCATTGCCATACCAAATCTGAGCATAAAATGCGTCATTAAATACAAATTTTGTAAACAATGCAAAGTTTAATAAGTTTAAATGATAGTAAGAACTGGCATGGTAAATCGTAATCAAGAAGTTCTTCATTTGGAACTTTTGTCAACCGGAACATCAAAACTACCCATGTTGAAGTCATTTAAATTAGTCAGGTGCTTAATTGATCCACTAAAACTATGGGTTTTTTTCATCATTTAAGTTAGAAATTTTTCGACAATTGGGTTCAAAATATTACATGCCATTTAGAAAATTTATAGGAAATGAACCTATGGAGCTTATAAATTTGGGCTAACTGGGACTACCCGGTTTTTTGCGTTTTATTAATCCAAAAAAAATAGGGTAGAGATAGATTAGTTTAAGTAAATTCTTGTAAATTAATTCATCTTTTCCTTTCGGTAGACGTTTCACTGTTTTATTGAAATACTGTTAATAGTTTCTTTAAAGGGGTTCTAAGTTTAGATAATTTTCTGTATCATCTAGGAGATTTTTCACTTTATCTTGGTAATCAGATTCCTTCAAAATTAAAAATTACATTTATTTTATCTGCTTTAGTAAGATGTAAATTTAAATTACTAATAAGTGAATCATAAGACTTGAAGAATCTTTGAGGGCAACTGGGAATATTTTGTTTTAACAGTGGTATATCTAGGTTACAAAGGCTTCTGCAATTTCAACATTTGGTGAGTACTTAATTGTAATCATCTAGTTGTGGTTGCAGGGTCAAGGCCACAGCTCCTGGGCCCGCCTCCTCGCTGGTCGCTACTAGGTCCCTCTTCCTGCTCCATGAGCTTTATCATACCTCTTCTTAAAGCTATGATGGATCCCGCTTCCACTACATCACTTCCAAGAATATTCCACTTTCTGACCATTCTGTGACTGAAGAAATACTTCCTAAATCCCCGTGATTCATCTGAGTCGTCAACTTCCAACTGGACCCCCTTTTTGCTGTGTCTCATCCCTGGAACATCCTATCTCTGTCCCCCCTGTCGATTCCTCTCGGCATTATATTGCCGTTATCATATACCCCCTATCTTTCCTTCCTCCAGTGTCGTCAGGTCGATTTCCCCTTTAAACCCCTCCTAGCTTCAAGACGAATCTCGATGCAAATCTTTGCACTTTCTCTAATTTCCTTACGTACTTGGCTGGGAGTGGGTTCAAATGGTTCTGCATACTCCAATATAGGCCTAACGTACATGGGGTACAGGGTTCTGAATGACTCTTGAGATTTCGGGAATGCTATTTTTAGGTTTGCTAGGCGTCTGTATGCTGCATCAGTTATTTGGTAGATGTAGTCCCCTTTTTCCTATACCATCAATTCCCCCCATTTTTCAAATCCCCCCGGTTTTTAATGAACAGTGCAACTCCTCCTCCCCCTCTCCTCCCTCTATCTTTCCTGAGGATTTGATATTCGGGTGGAAGGATTGCATCGTTATCCTGGGTGGTTTTGTTTCTGTGGGGTGCTGTTTGTCTGGGGATGTCTCCTTCATTCTTTCATGCCACTCCTCGCACTTATTTATTCCATCTGCATTTGTATCCACACCTTCAACTTCTTTTCTAAAACTGTGGTCTGGGGGGTACTTTTGGGAGACCTGGTGAGGAACTATGGGTGGTTGCTGTGGGGGTGGGATTTGTAATTTAGGTGGTGGGGCATTGGATATGGCATGTGTGTTTTGGGATAGAATGTTTGGGTGCATTGGGGTTGTTTCCCGGTTGGGGGGCTTCTGTAGGTTTGGAGGAAGGCTGTATTTGATCTTCCTCCTGATCTGGGTTCTCCTGTCCATCTCCATCTTCACCTCTCTTTCCTCCTTTTGTCTTTGTACCATCTCTCTCAGTTTTTTGTCTTTCTTCTTGTTTTTCTGTCAAGGGGCGCCGGTATGCCCTTAGCTTGCTTTCTCCTGCAGGATCCTGTTCCAAGTCGAAATTTTGCCTTGAAAGTCACTTTCATTGGCCCGGGTTCTTTTTTTTTGCAAAACCCCCCATTCATGAAAATTTGCCAGCTGGGTTATGTTATCTTCTCCTATTGCATTTATGATGCTTTCGATCGCATTTTTCTCCCTAGTCTTCTTGCTTCATAAGTTTTCCCTTCAACTTCCTGGAGCCCATAAACAAACATGATCTCTCCTTTTCATTCTCCCACTGTATATCCCTATGTATCCTCTGAATCGATTTAGTTTCCTCCCTAGTAGCTTTCCTTTCTTCAGTTTCTTCACTATCTGTTGTCCTTGGACCCCGTGGCCTGTCATTTTCCCTTTCAGCTTTCCCTGGGCTCTGCTGTGTCTGTTAAAGCCTCCACATATAGTTTAGTCTTTTCATTTCCCACAGTCCCCTCAATTGCTCCTGATGAGATTTTCTCTTTTTCTCGGGCTCCACAAAAAGGTCTAAGAGGGCTTCTGCATTTCGTTTCACTCCTTTGTTCCCTACAGTCCCCTTGTTTGTGATGAGGTAGCAGTCTCTGATGTCATTCCCAAATTGTTCTTTAGTTCTTTAGGCTGTTCAGATTTTTCAGGTTCCTCTTCTAATCATTGTATCCTAGCCTCTGCTGCTGTGACTTGCATCTCCCCTTCTTGCTTTCCTACATCTATCCTCTCTTCCATTCCATGCTAAGTTCTTCTAGCTTCTTTCCCTACTCATGTTCCCTTTTTTGT
>NC_069424.1:49306435-49316388 GCF_026875155.1 Cherax quadricarinatus
CTGTGGGTGCCTCGGAGCTAATTTCATTCTAATTCCCGTTTGGGGGCACTAGCCTTCACAAGAAGTATTTTTTTTATTGTAACCACAAATGAGTGGTAGTGAATCAAAAAACACTGCAACTATCCAGGATTCGAACCCATGTCGTTTTGGCCCGCCTCATGGTGAGCAAAATCACACATGGTCCTCTAACCCCCAGAGGACCGTTCAATCCTACAAGAAACAAGCACCCAGAGTGCTAGGAGTTTTACCTTGATCCGAGGACTACGGTGGTGTGGTGCCCTGAGGTAATTTTTCATTCTAATCCCCCTTTGGGGTACTAGCCTTCAAGAGCAGTATCTTATACTGTTGTAACCACGAAAGAGTGGTAAATGAAAACAATAACAACACTACAACTAGCCAGGATACGGACCAATATCGTTTTGGTTGAGCAAAAATCACACATGGTGAGCAAAAATCACACATGGTGAGCAAAAATCCCCCATGGCTCTAAGCCACAGGTCCATGCAATTCTTCATCAATCAAGCACTCAGCAAGTTAGGTGTTTTACCTTGATCCGAGGACATACGGAAGTGTCGGTGCCTCTGAGCTAATTTCATTTTAAATCCACGTTTGCTGTTCTAGTCTTCAAGAACAGTGTTTTATATTATTGTAACCATGAACGAGTGGAATGAATCAATAACACTGTGAAATAGCCAAAGATTCGAAACCCATGTCGTTTTGGCTCGCCTCATGCTGAGCGAAAAACACACATGACGCTCTAACCCACAGGACCATGCAATCCTTTCACGAATCAAGCACCCAGCAGAGCTAGATGTTTTACTTTGATCTAAGGACATACGGTCGTATAGGTGCCTTTGAGCTAATTCTATTCTAATCCCCGTTTGGTGTTTCCAGCCTTCACGATAGTATTTTGTTTATTGTAACCACGAACGAGTGTTTTGAATCAATAAGAACACTGCGACTAGCCCAGGATTCGAGCCCATGTCGTTTTGGCCTGCCTCATGGTGAGCGAAAAACACACACACGCACACACACACACACACCACACACACACCCCACACAATAAATATATATATATATATATTTTTAATATATATATATATAAAATATATATATATATATAATATATATATATATATATTTTTATATATATATATCGTGCCGAATAATATATTTTTTTCATTTATGTTAATGAAAAATTAATAATTTTGTACCAAAGAACTATATATAAACTTACCTAACCTTATTATAACAAACGCGATTTAGGGTTTGCCTAATCAGTTAAATATATTTTAGATAAGGTTTCAGTATTTTAATTTAAATTTAAAAAGCACAATGAAATATATATTTTTTCATTAGGTAAACAACGATTTTTGCGAAAATATTGTATTCACAAATTTGTGCTATTTATTTAATACACAAAGCTTTGCTATTTATTGAATACTCAAAGCTTTGCTATTTATTGAATACACAAAGCTTTGCTATTTTTGAATACACAAAGCTTTGCTATTTATTGAATACACAAAGCTTTGCTATTTATTGAATACACAAAGCTTTGCTATTTATTGAATACACAAAGCTTTGCTATTTATTTAATACACAAAGCTTTGCTATTTATTGATACACAAAGCTTTGTATTTATTGAATACACAAAGCTTTGCTATTTATTGAATACACAAAGCTTTGCTATTTATTGAATACACAAAGCTTTGCTATTTATTGAATACACAAAGCTTTGCTATTTATTGAATACACAAAGCTTTGCTATTTATTGAATACACAAAGCTTTGCTATTTATTGAATACACAAAGCTTTGCTATTTAAGCCAAAATAGAAAGTTAGGCATGACATTATATATATATATAAAAAGCAGCCCAGGTAATATAATGAGAACTAAGTGTGCTTCCATGATAACATAATGAGTCACCACGAGTGCAACCATGATAACATAATGAGTCACCACGAGTGCATCCATGATAACATAATGAGTCACCACGAGTGCAACCATGATAACATAATGAGTCACCACGAGTGCAACCATGATAACATAATGAGTCACCACGAGTGCAACCATGATAACATAATGGATCACCACGAGTGCAAACATGATAACATAATGAGTCACCACGAGTGCAACCATGATAACATAATAGAGTCACCACGAGTGCAACCATGATAACATAATGAGTCACCACGAGTGCAACCATGATAACATAATGAGTCACCACGAGTGCAACCATGATAACATAATGAGTCACCACGAGTGGAACCATGATAACATAATGAGTCACCACGAGTGCAACCATGATAACATAATGAGTCACCACGAGTGCAACCATGATAACATAATGAGTCACCACGAGTGCAACCATGATAAAATAATGAGTCACCACGAGTGCAACCATGATAACATAATGAGTCACCACGAGTGCAACCATGATAATATAATGAGTCACCACGAGTGCAACCATGATAACATAATGAGTCACCACGAGTGCAACCATGATAACATAATGAGTCACCACGAGTGCAACCATGATAACATAATGAGTCACCACGAGTGCAACCATGATAACATAATGAGTCACCACGAGTGCAACCATGATAATATAATGAGTCACCACGAGTGCAACCATGATAACATAATGAGTCACCACGAGTGCAACCATGATAACATAATGAGTCACCACGAGTGCAACCATGATAACATAATGAGTCACCACGAGTGCAACCATGATAACATAATGAGTCACCACGAGTGCAACCATGATAACATAATGAGTCACCACGAGTGCAACCATGATAACATAATGAGTCACCACGAGTGCAACCATGATAACATAATGAGTCACCACGAGTGCAACCATGATAACATAATGAGTCACCACGAGTGCAACCATGATAACATAATGAGTCACCACGAGTGCAACCATGATAACATAATGAGTCACCACGAGTGCAACCATGATAACATAATGAGTCACCACGAGTGCAACCATGATAACATAATGAGTCACCACGAGTGCAACCATGATAACATAATGAGTCACCACGAGTGCAACCATGATAACATAATGAGTCACCACGAGTGCAACCATGATAACATAATGAGTCACCACGAGTGCAACCATGATAACATAATGAGTCACCACGAGTGCAACCATGATAACATAATGAGTCACCACGAGTGCAACCATGATAACATAATGAGTCACCACGAGTGCAACCATGATAACATAATGAGTCACCACGAGTGCAACCATGATAACAAATGAGTCACCACGAGTGCAACCATGATAACATAATGAGTCACCACGAGTGCAACCATGATAACATAATGAGTCACCACGAGTGCAACCATGATAAACATAATGAGTCACCACGAGTGCAACCATGTATAACATAATGAGTCACCACGAGTGCAACCATGATAACATAATGAGTCACCACGAGTGCAACCATGATAACATAATGAGTCACCACGAGTGCAACCATGATAACATAATGAGTCACCACGAGTGCAACCATGATAACATAATGAGTCACCACGAGTGCAACCATGATAACATAATGAGTCACCACGAGTGCAACCATGATAACATAATGAGTCACCACGAGTGCAACCATGATAACATAATGAGTCACCACGAGTGCACCATGATAACATAATGAGTCACCACGAGTGCAACCATGATAACATAATGAGTCACCACGAGTGCAACCATGATAACATAATGAGTCACACGAGTGCAACCATGATAACATAATGAGTCACCACGAGTGCAACCATGATAACATAATGAGTCACCACGAGTGCAACCATGATAACATAATGAGTCACCACGAGTGCAACCATGATAACATAAAATGTAAATAATGAAAGTAACGAAAAAGAAAAAAAACGAAAGAAGAAAAAAAAATAGATGTATTTCGGTCGTAGAGTGACCACAAAAAAAGTATCCCTGTATTCCATAATCCCAACCTCCTCTATTTCAATATATGCAAAATGAATGTTGGAGGGTACGCATAAGTTCCAATGCAGCAAAATATTACAATGTGCATAAATGTGTCTGTGTTTGTGCCACTGAATTTCTGTACTTACTTTAGCTTTCATATGTACACAGTAAATGTGTGTGTATTTTGTGCCTATGTATATATAATATGAATTTTCATATCTAATTTTTCGTGTGCATGCGTGAAAACGAATAAACCGTGTGGTGTTGTGTTGTTTGTGTGGTGTGTACTCACCTAATTTTTACTCACCTCTATTTTGTTGGTTTGCCCCCAGGGGTCGAGTCCTAGGGTAGCATCCTGGCCCCGCCTTCACCGGTTGCACTAGGCCCCCCACTCACCCCGCTCCATTGAGTCTTTATCAAACCCTCGTCTTAAAACTGTGTATGGTTCCTGCCTCCACTACGTCATTTCAGGCTATTTCCACTGCCCTTACACAACGCTATGACTGAAGAAATACTTCCCACTATCACTCTTCTGACTCATTTGTGTCTTCAACTTTCCAATTGTGGCTCTGTGTTTCTGTGTCCCCGTCCCTGGAACTCCTGTCTTTGTCCACCTTGTCTATTTCCCAACGCAGTATTTAATAGTCGTTATCATGTCTCCCCTGACCCTCCTGTCCTCCATTGAGGTCCAGGCCGATTTCCCTTAATCTTTCTTCATAGGGAAATTTCCCCTTATACTCAGGAACTAACCTTGCGCAAACCTTTGTCCTTTCTCTAGTTTTCCTGACGTGCTTTATCAAGTGCGGGTTCCAAACAGGTGCTGCATACTCCAGTATGGGCCTGACATACACGGTGTACAGTGTCTTGATTGATTCCTTTACTAAGGTTCGAAATGCTGTTCTCAGGTTTGCCAGGCGCCCTCATATGCTGCAGCAAGTTATCTGATTGATGTGTGCTTCCGGGACATGCTCAGTGTTATACTCTACCCCAAGATCTTTCTCCTTGATGAGGTTTGCAGTCTTTGGCCCCAGCCTATACTCTGTCTGTTGGTCTTCAGTCCCACCCCCATCTTCATACTTTTGCATTTGGCTGGATTAAATCGGAGAAGCCATTTTGCTGGACCAGGTGTCCAGTCTGTCCAGGTCTCTTTGAAGTCCTGCCTGGTCTCATCAGATTTTAAATCTCCTCATTAACTTCACATCATCTGCAAACACGGACACTTCTGAGTCTAACCCTTCCGTCATGTCGTTCACATATACCAAAAATAGCACTGGTCCTAGACCGACCCCTGTGGGACCGGCCCGCTCCCGACCACAGGTGCCCACTGTGATACATCATTAAGTACCAGGACTCGTTAGTTGCCCTGGTCCCTGTACAGGTATTCCCGATCCATTGCAGAGGCCCGTCCTGTTATATGCGCCTAGATGCTCCTAGCTCTGCATTAATCTCTTGAGAGGAAACTATGTCAAAGGCCTTCTTGCAGTCCAAGAGATGCAATCAACCCACCCACTCCTCTCTGCTTACTTCTGATTATTTTATCATAAAACTCCAGAAGAGGTTTTGTGATACAGATTTGCCTTCCGTGAATCCGTGCTGGTTGGCATTTTATAACTCCTGTTCCGTTCCATTGCTCCACCCACTCTCCTCCTGATAATCTTCTCATAATTTTGCATACTAAACACGTCATGACACAGTCTAATAGTTTATTCCTTCTTTCTGTCTCCTTTTAAAAATGGGAACTACAGTTGCCTCTATCCATACCTCAGGAGTTGCCCAGTTTCCAGGATGTGTTGAAGATTGTGGTAAGTACTGCCACGCACAACATATCTGCTTGCCCTCTCTACGACCCACTGGTAAGATTGTTGTTCTGGTCCCATTGCCTTTGAGGTATCGATGTCCCTTCGCTAGTTTCTCACCTCCTCCTCATCTGTATGTATGTCGTCCAACACTTGTTGGTGTAATTCCTTGCTGTGTCCCCATCTGGTCTGTGCTCCCCAGAGACCTTCCTGTCTCTATTGTAAATACTTCCTTAGATCTCGTGTTGAGCTCCCTCACATACTTCTTGATGCGTTTCTTGTGAGTTTCTCCACCTTCCTTCCTCAGCCTTAATCACCTGGTCCTTGACCTGTTGTCTTCCTCCTAATGTGGCTATACAGCAGTTTCGGTCAATTTGACTTTCGATGCTATGTCCGTTTTCATACTGCGCTGGCCTCGCCTCCTTATCTGATTGCAAACTCTTTCTGGCTCTTCTACTAATCCTCCTTGTTTTCCTGGGTCCTATTGCCTCCTGTACCTTTTCCATTCTCTGTTCACTTAGTTTTTGCCTCCCTACACTTCGGTAACCAAGGACTCGTTTTATGGTCTTCCCTATTATTTTTCGTTTCCCTTGGGAACAAACTTTCCTCTGCCTCCATGCACTTTGTTGCCACATATTCCATCATCTCGTTTACTGATTGTTCCTAACATTTCTCTGTCCCACTGAACCTCCAGCAGGAAGTTTCTCTTACCTGTGTAGTCCCCCCTTTTAAGTTAGTCTGCTCCGCCCTTCAGTTTCCTGTTACCTTCTCACTTGTAACTCGTACTATATAGTCAAAACTCAGAACACATGATCGCTAGCTCCAAGGGCCTCTCATAAGTGATGTCCTCAATTGTCTGAAACTGCTCAGGTGAACAAAAGATCCAGTCTTGCAGGCTCATCCTCCCCTTCACTCTCTGGTTGTGTCCCTGACAATGTTAATGCCCATGAGGTTTTCCAAGTACCTACCTATCCATCATCTTGGCTCTCAATGTTTCGGGACCCCCATGTGCTCCAGGTTTTCCCAGTCGATCTCATCTGTGGTTGAAAATCGCCCATTACCAGTAACTTTTGCTCAACTTGCTCTGCTCGAGTAGAGGCTCTCTTGCACCTCAGCCAGTGTGTCCACCATCACCCCCTGTTTGTTTTCTCGAACTCCTCTCTTGCCTCCTGCAGTTCTGTGGTGGGTTATACATCACTCCCCCCCCCCAATGACTACATTATGTTCTCCGGACTGATGTACCTACAATGTAGTCTCTTTCTTCCAATCATTCCATGCCTTCCATTTCCTTTCCTCAAATCCCCATCAGTGTTTTATGAAGCAGTGCAACCCCTCCTCCCCCTCTACTCCTATCTTCCTCAGATCTGATAATCCTGTTGGGAAGAATGTGTCCCTGTTATTGACTCAGCGAGTTTTTGTTTCTGGACAGCTATGATGTCTGGGAGATTTTTCACTGATTCTTTCATTCCACCTCCACATGTTTAATCATTATTTCCATCCGCGTTTGTGTACCAAACCTTTAGTTTCTTATTCTATCATTGTGGTCATTCTAGAATATTGGGTTGGGGGAGCGAGAGCCTTGTGGGGGCCTATAAGGGCTGTGGTGTAGGTGGGGTTTGTGTTGATGGGGTGGGGTCGAGAATGCCCATAGGGTACAGCTGTTGGGGTGAGGTTTTGTGATATGGGGATAGGTGGCAGAGGGAACGAGTGAGTGGGTTGTAGTATACGGTAGCTCAGTTGCGTTGGGAATGTCGCGTGGTTAGTCTTTTGGTGGGAGAATTCTGTGGGGTGTGTATTGCCCTTCCCTCCTGTGTCTGGGTCCCTCATTTTCATTGCTTCTCGTTCCTCCTTGCGACTCTGTACCTCTCCTTTCAGTGTAGTCCTTTCATCTTGTGTTCTGTCGCGGTCCGAGGTATACTCTCTGTACCCCTCTTTGTCCCTCAGTCTTGTCTATCCTCTTGCAGAATCCTGGTTCCGAGCTTATTCTTCCTTTGAAAGTTACTCTAACCAGTTCCATATCCTTCCACTCGCAAACCACCCAATTCTCTGAAAATTTGTCACCAGGGTCCCATATTCCCTCCCCTAATTGTTTTCATGATGCTTCAATCATTTTTTTTCTCCTCCAGTTTTATTTCTTCAAATTGGCCCCCTTGGCTTCTTGGAGAGCCCGTGCCACAAAAACTGACCTCGCCCTTTCCTCCTCCACTGAGTCCTCCATCTGCGTCCTCTGAGGCTTTTATTATCCTTCCATGACATGTTCCTTGCCTCAGTCCCTGTCATATCTGAAACTTCTATTCTCAGTGGACTGTCTTTCCTGACCAGCTGTCCCTTGCTACTGCAGTTGGCTGTTAGAATCTCTGCATATAGCATACCTTCATTGTCTTCGGACCTGTCGTTTGATCTTAGTGTGCTCGTCGTCTTTTCCCTGGCCCCACGTGGGTCTGATAGGGCCTTCATGTTCGGCATGTCTCCGTTGTTGCTTACCATCCCCTTGTCTGCGCCTGACTTTGAATTTCCTGATGTCACACCTGAATTGTCATTTGTCTCTCTAATCTGTTTCAGGCTTTGCAGTTTCTCTTCTAAGCACTGTATCCTAGCTTCTGCTGCTAAGACCTGTACTTCCCACTTCCTGCACTCTTCAGCTATCCGCTCCTCCATTTTCTTACCAAGCTCTACTATCTTCCTTCCCCACTCTTCCTCCCTTTTTTGGGCTCTAGCTCCCAGTCTTTCCTCCCTGGTTCGTCCACCAGATCTCTGGGTTTCCGTCCTCTAAGGCCACCCATTTTTTTTTTTTTTTTTACTTTTTATTACCACAGACAGAAGGCTAGAGGAGGGAGAGGGTGTGGGGGAGAGAGAGAGAGGGTAGAAAGAGGGAGAGAGAGGAGAGAGAAAGGGTAGAAAGAGGGAGAGAGAGGAGGAGAGTATGGGGGTGAGGGATAAGACCAAGGGGGAGGGAGAGAAATGTGAGGGGGGAGAGAAAGGGTAGAGAGAGGGAGAAAGAGAGGGAGAGGGAGAGGGAGAGAAAGAGAGAGAGAGGGAGAAAGGAGGGAAGAAGGCTATGAGAGAGAGAAACGCGAGGGAGGGAAAAGGTAAGAGGTCTGTGGGGGAGGCAGTCAAATTCCAAGGATCAGCTGTGTGTACTCACCTAGTTGTGGTTTCGGGGTCGAGACCCAGCTCCTGGCCCCGAGTGTGTATGTGTGTGCGGCGTGTGTGTGTGTGTGAGCACGTCAGTTGTTTATATGTCCCAGAAATACAATTCACTTCTGTGTATCCGTAATACTAATGAGATACCACTAACACTGAGAGTAGTTCTAATAATTATAATACTAGCGTGTGTTAACAAGTCATTCTTTCACCCAGTTATGTACTACCTTTTACTACATGTGTAGAGGAGGGAGAGGGTGTGGGGGAGAGAGAGAAAGGGTAGAAAGAGGGAGAGAGAGGAGAGAGAAAGGGTAGAAAGAGGGAGAGAGAGGAGAGAGTATGGGGGTGAGGGATAAGACCAAGGGGGAGAGAGAGAAATGTGAGGGGGAGAGAAAGGGTAGAGAGAGGGAGAAAGAGGGAGAGGGAGAGAAAGAGAGAGAGAGGGAGAAAGGAGGGAAAGAGGGTATTGAGAGGGAGAAACGCGAGGGAGGGGAAAGGTAAGAGGTCTGTGGGGGAGGCGGTCAAATTCCAAGGATCAGCTGTGTGTACTCACCTAGTTGTGGTTTCAGGGGTCGAGACCCAGCTCCTGGCCCCGAGTGTGTATGTGTGTGCGCGCTGTGTGTGTGTGAGCACGTCAGTTGTTTATATGTCCCAGAAATACAATTCACTTCTGTGTATCCGTAATACTAATGAGATACCATTAACACTGAAAGTAGTTCTAATAATTATAATACTAGCGTGTGTTAACAAGTCATTCTTTCACCTAGTTATGTACCTTTTACTACATGTGTACCCAGTACTTGCTTCTCAGATTGTACTGTCTTTGTGTCTAGACCATTATCTCTCGAAACTGTTGTCAGGGCTGTAGTCCCATTAGCCACGACTAATCCTCCTGCTTAATCCTTACTCCTACAAAGTTTATTCCTACTATGCTAGGTGTTGTGTGTATGATAATGCTCTGGAGCAGGTTTAGATATCGAGTTACCAGTGACGCGGGCCGGCTCTATCATCAGACTTCCGACCCGTGGTAGACTAGATTTCAGGTGTTGAAACCCCG
>NC_069424.1:49316888-49336735 GCF_026875155.1 Cherax quadricarinatus
AGAGCATTCCTCGTTGTAAATCACGGGTACCCGTTCCCTCCGCCCCAGCTTTTTTATAGCATTGGCCGCCATATGTTCAAAAGAACCACATAATCTGCAAGTCTTCCGCTGCCCTGAGTAGTACACGTAGACCTGCGTTCGGAAGACCTCCATAAATACGTATGATGGAATTGGCTGCCTCAACGTCATTTTCAGCGTAAATGATCCTTCAGGTAGCCCCTCATAAGTCCATTTGCCACACCCCATCACTGCTGAGTGGATTTTCCCATAGCTGCTAAACACCGCCGTCACATCATGCTCCGTCGCCTCAAAAGGCACGTTTCGTACTTTCAACCCACGTCACATAGCTGACACATCATGTAAGCAGACTTCCACCATAGTGTTCACTGCTAGCCTCTTCTCTTGATATTTGTTGACTATGCTTGTGTAGAATCCTGCGTCTTTAAACTTGATGAAAATTCTCGACACACCATTTACTGCTACTCCATATAATTCTTCGGTCGGTATTCCATATACCTCACTGATGATGGCATGCAGTAACACGTGCATGGTTGTTCCTGTAAGCGTGCCACGCACCAATTCCACACAAACAGTGCTCACCCGGCGTCCAATGCGATCCGCCATGTTGTATGCACAAAACAGGAAAACTGCGCAGTAAACCAGTTGTATCAGGAGCTACTGCGCAGCCTGTCCGCACGGCACAATAGCGATGCGAACAATGACATCGGTATTAAGGGCAATGAGTTTAGATGTGGGAGGTGTGGAAGAGTCTGTGCAGCGTGCTTTGGTCTACATCATAACTGATTTTGTTTTCGTATCATGGGCCATGAGGGGTAATGGGGATTGGATGGTGCGAAAGAAGGTATTGGCTGCAACAATGTACAAAACACTTAGTCGTAATAGGGGGATATATGGAAGTAGATGGGAAAGGGTTTTTCCTGAAGGATATCGAAGTATGAATGTCAGAGGTTTGTTGGCGGAGTGAGGAGAAAAAAAAAAAGGGGGGGGGGGATGTGTTTGGATCGTCTCAGAATTTGGGAATGTATGAGGAGTTCTGTGATATGGTGTGAAATGGCAGCGTAGTTGTGGAGTGTGTTTTAAGTAAGTTTGTGGTGGTTTTGTAAGGGAAAGATGTTAATATTTTTATGGACATGGAAATGAGCAATATTTGTGTGCATGTGAAAAGTATACGGTCATACTCAGAATGGTATACTGATGTATGTTATGGATAAGTTAAATTTGGAATATGTTGTAATGTATTATCAGGATTGGTGGTTGTATTAAAGCAAAGGACATGCGGGCGTGATAAATATGTCTGTGTACCAAATGTACTGCTAATAATGAGATAATGTAATGTGTGTGATTTTTATCATACATCAAGTGTATATAGCAGTATGTAAGAGAGAATTTCATGTACTCAGTATGGGTTGTATATTGGTATTCGGTGAAGTGCAATGAATATTATTGACGAGTGATGGGTATATAAGGTCATTGTTTTGTATCGCTCTTGGCCGTACGGGCAGGCTGCGCAGTAGCTCCTTATTCTGTTGATGCTGCGGGAGTTTTCCTCAGTGCACTCACAATGGCGGAAGGTGCACGTAGGCGAGTCAACACCGTCTGCCTTCAATTAGTGACAGGCTCGTTCAACAATCAGAATACACATCTACTGCTTACTGCGATACTCCGAGATACATATGGTACAAAAATGAAGATCTTTATGGTGTCTCTTAAACGGCAATTCGAGGCTTTTTGGCAAATTCAGACAAAATAGTACTTACGAAAATATGGTTGCCACTTAATCAGGATGTGATCAAAACCGAATCCCCGGTGTCACTGTTCGCCTTCATGACGTCTCCTGTTTTTTTCACCGGATCGCTGTATGCCCTTGTGGCATAAGCATGTGTAGTGCTCACTGGACCTTTGCTACTGGCAAGTCACAGGCACTCTACACATGAAGTCTCCCTTACGATCCCGCTGGGGTGGGAAATTTCTACCTTCTCACAATTTTGTCGCATCGTGCGAAAGTCAAGTCAGGAAATGGAGTAATTAAATGATTTTCCACCAGCTGCTTTTGCTACGCAATAAGGAATTTGCTAGCAGGTTAAATTTAACTGCAAAACTCCATCGCTGAAGAACTCCTTCAATGACAAACTCCGACACTGAAACAACAAACCTCATTGGACGACTCTTCTTCAAGACCCTACAAACAAGACAATTCACGGTACACCTCTCATATCATGAAGGCAAAACGCTCTCAACATTTCTTAAAAGGCATGCCAAGATCGTCACGTCTCTCTGAATCACTGAAGATATCTGTCCAGAAACAAAATTTGGACCTCGAGAGACAACAACATCACTGTTGGCATGCAAAGAGTACGTAACCTTTATTTCGCGCGCATGGACTAAGCTAGCCCGACTGTCTGCTGTCTCGCCTCCTGAGTTTAGGGTTTGGCTTTTTGTCACGAGAAAATGCTGAGTCCTATCTAAGAGTTGGATGGTTGAGAGGAAAGACAGTCCCATTATTTTGTGCTATGGCAGCACGGTTACCCCTGAGAGATGGGAGCCTAATCCTGAGCCTTCTTGGGGTGGGGGGAGTGGGCATGCAAAGAGTACGTAACCTTAAATTCGGGGGCGCATGTACACACCCTCATATTACAGCTATCTCCCCCAAAACCAGCGAACCAGGTGACTGAGGGTTGACGATAGGGCCCCGTCGTTCAACCAGTACCCAGGTTCCAGCCAGTGAGAAGATGGTTTTGGCAATCGCAGAGGTTATGTGGGTGCCAATCTCCTGTCTGCCCTTGTCATTCCCATTCTAGAGCTGGCTGAAGCACAGTCTGCTCTCTAGTGGCTTCTATTCTGTGCCTTGCTTACCTTGAGTGCACTAATACCTATCGCTGTAACATAGTGTATATAGTGTACATACTTCTGTTCTAAATTGGTAAGGATAATATAAGTCCAAAAATTTTCTGCTGTTATTTTGCTCCCTTTACACCCAGGATAACAGCCATTGGACTCCTGGGTATGTAATAATCACCCAAATCCCTAACTGCTCTGTCTTGACGGGCTAGCCATCTCATATTATCAAAATCGCCCAAGCCATATAGAACCAGAACGCTTCACACATGTCTCCCATTGCTAGACCTCTACTACTATAATCACTTCACCAAGGACTGTCCCATCAGGGGTGAATAAAAGTTCTGTTCTAATGAGAGAACGGTGGACGCCATTCAGATCCTGCCGCCATCACTATACGGCTCAACATGCAAGGGCAATCATCAAAACCTTAGCCAGCTAATTGCCCCACTCAGGAAAGAAATCAATAATAAAAAAGGATAAATAAGAAGAGGTGAAGAAGGATAATTCCAATTTCCGACATACCAGCAATACTGACACCACCAAGATTTTACACGCCACTTTAACAGCAACTCCTTCTCTTCCCACTTACCCGACGGTGCCTCCCGTCCAAGGTGTTGTATGTCACACTTTAGCAAATGCAGCAAACCCCGGCACTTTCAACACCACCATAAACGAACTATTCTGTCTGAAAAACATCATGCCTGCCATCAAATTTCCCGACTCCATACCTTCAAGGCCGACATCCTCAGGAACTTCCCCACGTCTTGAACTTACTGCACCCGCAGACCTTTCTCCTTCTGCCCAAGCAAAAGTTTCCTGAAGCCTCTCCGCAGTTCTTCGTAATGAGATGCGGAGAATTATCATAGACTCTCAAGATGTTTTGACACACAAGGACAACGGTCGGGGCACCCAAGCATGGTGCGATGTGAACCGTAGATGACAAGGGGCAATCTACTGTGTCTTCAGCATGTCAAGGAGAACGACCAGGGGGGGAGGGAAGAGAAAGTGAAGATATACGCACAATGGAACCAAGATTGTCAAGGTATCCCAAGGGTAAACCTCACAGAAACGTCAATGTCACTTACTTTAAATATAAATGGGTTACGTCTGTTGAAAAAAACGTAAGTACATTTGGAGTTTGAGCTCTAAAAAATTATAGTATATCTCCGATATGTGTATTCTTTCACAAGAACCATACAATTATAAACCTTTAGGTGAATTGCTGATTCCCTAATATATTTTGTACATAGGGCTGTTCTAATAGACTGAAAGTAGTGGTGTAGCAGTAAGCTAGCCCGATTCTCTTGCAAAAATATGAGGTAGGCTAGAGGAGGGGAGGTTGTTAGGTTGATGGATGGTGCTGGGGTTCGGGTACGGGTGGCCTTCCTGGGGGTGTAACGGACGGCGGAATTGTGACATGCGTGTAAAAAAAATGCGTTTTTTTAGGGTACGTGTTGGTGTATAGCCATTTAAGATCATCTGGGGTGATTGTATGCATTATGCGTCGCATCTAGGATGTTCGAACCGAGAGGGAGAGGTTTTTTTTTCAGGATATTTTAGGGGTACCTATTGTGGAGTGTTAATGTGTTACGTACGGCGATGTGGGGGGGGATTGGGGGATGAGGTGTGGTGGTGTCCATGCTCATACGTTCGTTAGAAGGGAGTAATGCGGTAACCACTGGATCGCATATACGTTCTCTTCTAGAGGCGTGTTCAACGTCTCTATGAGTGTACGTGTGCTAAATGGTGAGCTTTTCCGATCACAAGAATGGTGTTATGGCGGATGTTGACTGTGGGTATGGGGGATTACCGAGTGCGTACAGAGGTTCGGGAAGTTTGAATGTGGGTTTAAATGCACAAAAGAAGGTGTGAGGGAAATTTTATGAGTGTCTTGGAGATGGATGGTCGGCTGCATGGCATAGGGAATTGATATAGTCGAATGGTGGGATACTGTCGGTAAGGCGAAGGTCGAGGAATTTTTATCAGCAGCAACGGAAATAAGACAGACAAAGAGAATGCAGTATGGGCTTTTGAACTATCGTGAAAATCACCTGCATTAGCCTTGTTATACAAAGGGTGGGGGAGTGAAACCGGTGGCTGCAATGAAAAATTTAAAACGCTTAATTAGAGAGACTTCTTCACCAATTCGTATTATTTATGCGGCGCGGATAGTCAATGGAATTGATGAGGTTTTATGGGGTGACCGTCCTTCCGGCGTTTGTCTTGCGAGGAGCAGGGCAGACGCCGTAAGGCGACAGAAATAAGGGAATTAGAGGTTCGGGGGAGTCCATTGGAGATTTATAGGGGCAGTCCTGCGGTCAACGGAGGCTAGAATACCCTTAGTAGAACGCATGGTATTAACTACAATACCAAAAATTTGCTGGGATTTCAAGGGCGCGTCTGCGGGAGGAAATGGGTGAATATGTACGTTGTAATCTTAAGTACATGGACATGTTTGCTTTCTGAATGGACCTATAAGTGAAGAAGAGATTATGTAGGTGTGGAGGGTATTGAGTGTAGGAATCGCCGGGATTAACGGAATCCCTGTATTTTTACAATGACCAGCCACGCCAACCGAGACATATGGGATTGTATCGCGATTTTTTGGTGATATATTTTAATGCATGAAACATAGTGGCTTTAATGGGACACAAACAAAGAACAGGGGTGGTTGTTCTAGTCCCGAAAAAAAAATCTGGGAATTATATACATAATTATAGGGCAATTTATTAATGTGGTGGCGACTATAAAATATTTGCGAATTATTAGGAAATAGGATAAAACGGGGTTATGGAGAAGCGTTTTCTGGTACGAGGGACAATATGGTGTGCCAGGACGATCTATGTGTGTGGGACAAGAATTATCGCCAGTTCATTGAGGAAAGCGGGAGGGGTAATAAGGGTGGAATATTACTTTAGATTGGCCACGCTGCATCGATTGCGTGGAGAGGAGATCTTTATGGGAAGTTTATGCAGTGGCAAAGGGATTCGAAAGGAAATTGTTAGTTGGGCCACAGGTTTTGTACGAGCAGGCTACGTTTTAGGGTGCAGGTAAACGGTAAGTTGGAAAATGTTGTTAGGGAATCCCATAGGGGATTGCGCAGGGGTTCCTTTATCACAAATTCTTTTGCGTTGATTCAGGACCCGTGTTTTAGAGCCGTGGGGGGATTGTATACGACAGGATGACAAGGCAAGGTTTTGGGTGGGGGTACAATCAGGAATTATAGATACGGTGACGACACACGGATTTATTCGTCGGAGCCAAGGTTTTAGGAAAAGTGAGCGAATTGGTGGAATGTTCGGGAAAGCAACCGGCATACTGTTTATCAGAAAAATCAATGCTTATGGGGTGGGGGATTGTGTCGGGTAGTGGTATTAGGCCAGAGGGAAGGCAGGCTTTAGTAAATCAAATTTAAGGTGTGTGGGATTGTGCATAGGGATAACATACAGGATGCGAGAAGGTGAATTCAAGTGAGGCTGAAAGAGAGGTTTTTAGGTCGTTTAAAAACAGGTTCGAGGAAGGAGGCTTGTCTATACATCAGCGCGCAATTGTGATGAATGGATTTGTTCAGTAAGTTGTGGCATGTGGCATGTATTTATCCGTTACATCCATATGATGAAAAGCGTATGTTTAACGCGTGTATATAGATATATTTGGGTTCAGGTTGTATTGGTAACGAGGGATGTGGTGTCGGCTTTTCCGGTTGGCCGGGGTGGCCTTGGGGCTAATGAATCTGCATAATAGAATGTTAGGCATGTATGTCAACATAGCTACTTGAGAGAGGGTAGAATGGCCGGCACGGGTTGACCTGATAGACGGGATTTAGTACGTTGGTTTGACCGGCCAACGGATGTAAAGAGATGTTGAGGACATGTTGAGATGTTAATTTTATGTAAAAGATCCACGCAAAGATCCAAGATCGGCAAATTGGCACTGGTAGAGGGCAGGGAGGTAGTGGACAAGGTGGAGGGAATATAATCCAATGTATGCATGTAGGACATATGGGGTTCGTTTAAAAAGCATTACGGTTATCGACAAGGTCAGGGAGATAATGTTTAAATTTTTACCTAATATTACTGCCGTCCGGGAAGTTTTAGCGGAATAGGCACGTGGCAGGAGGAGGGGCGTGTTGTGTGTGTGGAGATCCGATACGGTCTTTCATGCAGTTTATTTCTGTAAGAGATTGGAACACGTAAAGGATTGTGGTTTTGGTAAGGTGTTAAAATGGTGGGTGGTGCGGTTGGGTTTTAGTGTCTTAAGTGCTTTAAAGTTTGATCTAGGGGGGGGTGGGAGGTCCGAAACACGGTACAGAATGCAATCTGGTATATTACTTACGGATTTTGTAATACGTCATGGGGTTTATAGGCATTTATCTGTGAGGAGAGAATCAGAGTACTGGTAGCATACTTTTAATGGGTTAGGTGCACGGGCGGCAGAGGGAGGCAGGTAGAGCAGTGGAGCTATTGCAGGTACGGGAAACAGGATGGTGTTGAGGTCGGATGATCTAGGGATTCGTTATGGGGCAAGAGTATGATATGGGTGGTATGGGCAGGGATTATAGCGGGGGGAGGAGTGGGTCGAGGGGGGGTGGCGATATATGGTGGGGAGGACTTTGGGGAGGGCTCTAGAGCACAATTTAGACGGGAGGTGGTAGTGTGACTGGGCACATAGGGCAGCCGCATGGAGACGGGGGGACTATGTACAGGGGGTATTGAATACACATGTATATCATTGTGTCTGGTACTGGATCAGGGTCTTGTTGCTCCACAAATCTTGGTATGTGGCGTCTGGGCACCGGCTCTCAATTAATGAGAGATCATTATCTTACGACATATAGGTATGACAGACGCGTTTAGTCTTTATGAGCGGATGATGTTTAATTCAAACATCAATATAATAATATTGCTTGGAAAACTAATTTTTTGTTCTTCACTCATTCAGACGAGTTTTAACAGAGCGGTCTCTTGTGAAGCAAAACTCATCAATTGCCTGACAGGTGTTTATGGTAAAAGCAAAAACCTTGTACAATCTTATATATATAGTTTTTTCATTTTATAACTTTCCTTGTATCAGGCATGTGTAGATACCTGGAAACGTTTCCTGCTTGGGGTCTCCTGGATATATGTTTTGAATATGACCAATATGAGGGTACAATTTTGTATTGATGTGACATATTCCTCTCATATGTTGTGTATATGTGATAAGAATGTGGTGTTGAATGTTGCATAATGTTACGTGTTTGGCAATTCAGAATTATCTCATGCTATTAAGTGAACCCTTTGTGTAATTACCTGAATATTTTTTGTACTTTGCAAGTAATGAACATAAATTCAGACTACCAGTTTCATTCATATCGTTCGTTTGTTTTGATATTTTGTTATATATGCATTGTTTATGTATTATGTCTTTACAAAGGTTTTTATTGACATAAATTAAAAACACTAGAGGCATATTAATGATGAATAGTGTCTTCTTTGTTTATAAAGGTATATAAGAGGGTTTTATTAAGGTAAACGAAGATTTAGTATATACTTTTTGTGTTAAACCTTAGGATAGGTTACATAATGAATAGGGGGATGGACGATTATTTATAACCGTTCTAGCGTACTATATTGACAATTGTAAATACTTACTATGAATGCAATGATAGGTATAATCCTAATGATTATTTTAATGTATTGTTCATCTTTTTAAATTATTAAAAAAAAAAAAAAAAAAAAAATTATGTATGGTTGAGGGGTTCACGATTTTTCTTTTCTGTAGGCTAGGATCACAATACAAATGATTGCTGTTTATGATGTGGACGGGATCTTGTTAATGTCATTTGACCTACAGGAAATTCTTATAACCGAACCAATGTTAGAAATCAAACTGTCCATATTTACATAATGTACATTGCACTGTGTTTTGTTTTGCAAGTCGTGCGGCAGGTTATAACCTTTACCATTATTAAGTTTTATGGGAACAATGTATCATCTGTAGTTTTATAATTACTTCATATTCTTAACGTTTGGAAAATTTATACTTTTGGACAGCAATATAGATGTGTTAGGGTTAACTTATTTTATTGTGCACCGTCACATTGTGGATCTAGATTTTATGTTGTAATTTTCATGCATAGGGGCGGTCTGTCTGGTAAGGGGGGGTTCAATCGCTCTGGGGAAATTGGGGGGTTACTGTCTCTGGGTAAGGGGGGGTTTCTGTTCCCTGGGGTAGGGGGGGTATTAGATTTCTGCATGGTTTACGGTATGAAACATACTGTGCTCTTTGAGTTATAACCCCTATGACGATAAGTCATACACAGAGAATACTCGGTTTTACTTTTGATGTAGTTTAGTTACGGAAGTTTGTATCAATTCTCTCCCTTAAATTTGGTTACCGTTTTTGTTTTTTCCACTAGATAATATTTGTTACATGTATAATTATTAATATTAGTATGTGTTATTATATAGGCCATGGAAAGATAACATTTGTTGACGATAAGGCCTGTTTTTTTTTCTTTTTTATGTGCAGTGATGTACTTTTTAAATAAAAAAAAAAAAAAAAAGTCTGTACGAAATGTGTTCCATACTCGAGTCATTCCTCATCTCTCTCTCTCTTTTCCTCTCACTCTTCTAATGATGAAGAAGATAAAATTAAAAATAAACGATTCAATTTATTCAACAAATTTTGGTGAGTTGGGACCCCACAACACTCGGGGATAATAACTAATGGAACTTGACCTCACTAACCCATATATGGTTTTATAAAATCCCTCCAGTGACCTAATTATTATAAAACTAGAAATAAATATAACAATGATTCCAAAATTACCACTTCCACCTTCCCCGGTTATACAACCTTCAGAGCCATCTAACTATAAATATTTACTTAGTGACACTGACAAAACTTAACCTCCGCTAAATTCTGAAAAGGCAAATCAAGAAATTTGGACAAGATTCTTAAGTGAAAAATTCAATGACAATAATTAGTGTTTTCGTAAAAATATACCGACATTTAGAGACAATTCACTTAGGACACTTCACCTATCTATAGTACACTATCTGTCGTCAAATACAAGTCTATAGGGAAACTTACATCAAAAGAAGGACAAACCCAAGGGCGATCACAATAGAACCATCCTGGGTCTGATAGAAGGAAAGTAAAAACAACAGACGACAGGTAAGATCCCATTAAATATTATAAAATTGAGATAGAAGCGTATCTCTTTCTTGACAAGTTAGATCAAGAAACTAAAGGTCGACAATTCTACGCTGAGGGGAAAAATGAGTCGGAACAGTTTTTTTTTTTTTTTAATGAATGAAAAGGAAGTCACATAAATCGGATTATGTCCATTACTTGCTTACTGAGTTATTACCAATGGTATTCTCACATACATACGTCCCACGCCCACGCGCACACACACACATACACACACACACGCACACACAAGATAAGAAGGTGAGATAGGGATAGAGACAAGATAACGACATATAAAAAACTGAAGGAATTTTCCAAGGAGGACAGAGACAAAATTTTCATCAGAGACGGACACAGCAACAAGGGGCACACAGCAGTTTGGAAGTTGAAGACGCAGATGAGGATCACAGGATGTTAGGAGTATTTCTTCATCACAAGAGTATGTCAGGAAGTGGGATATAGTTTGGGAAGCCGATGTTAGTGAGGCAGGATCCTTTACATAGCTTTAAGCAGAGATGAAACAAGCTCATGAGTAAGGAAGAGCGACCCAGTAGGCGGCAGTGAAGAGGCGGGGCAGGAGCTGTAAATCCGACCCCCGCAACGACAACTATGTGAGTACACACACACACACACACACCTACACACACACACACACACACACACGCACAACGCAACAGCAAACAACACTCCAGAAGAAAGATCATTCACAAAAGTTTGCTTTTGACCCATCATAAAGTAAGGAAGGACCACATGACAATAGTAAGCTGCATCAAGGCGCTCACCAACCTCAAACTAATTAAAAATATGGCCATTCCAATTCAACAGATTTGTGATAGTCAAACAATGACGATGTGTTCAGGTGTGCACCACCGACCTGCTGCACTGTTGCTTGCACTAACCTACCTGCTGCACCGTTGTTTCGCTTGCACTACCACCTGCCTGCACACCGTGTTTGCATTCTACTACCACCTGTGCACCGTTGTTGCTTGCACTACCACCTGCTGCACAAACCCGTTTTTTGCTTACACTACCACCTGCTGCACCGTTGTTGTCTTGCACTACCACCTGCTGCAAACCGTTGTTGCTTGCACACCACCTGCTGCAACGTTGCTTGCCACTACCACCTTGCTGCACGTGCGCAACCGTTGTTACTACTGAGCAGCATACCCCACCTGCTAGCACCGTTGTTGCTGCACTTACCACCTGCGCATCCGTTGCGTTTTGCTTGCACTACCACATGCTGCACCGTTGTTACTCTGCACTATAGCCACCTGCTGCAAACCGTTGTTGCTTGCACTACCACCATGCTTGCAAAAATGCTGCACACAACCGTTGTACTTGCACAGCTACACCGTGCTGCACCGTTTGTTGCTTGCACTCTACCACCTGCTGCATCAAACCGTTGTTGCTCTTGCATTTACCCTCCTGCTGCACCCGTTGTTCTGCTTGGTCACTAAAACCACCTCTGCAACCGTTGTTGTTCTTGCACTAGACCACCCTGCTAGCACACCGTTGTTGCTTGCAACTACCCCTGCTGCCTGAGCTGCACTGGTTGCTTGCACCTAACCACCCTGCTGCTACCGTTGATTGTCTCTGCAGCAACTAACCACCTGCTGCAACCGTTGTTGCTTGCACTAACACACCTGCTGGGCACCGTTGTTGCTTCAACTACCACCTGCTGCACAAACCGTTGTTGCTTTGCACTACCACCTGCTGCAACCGTGTTGCTTGCAACTATAAAATACCAGCCTGCGCAAACTGCACCGATGTGATTGCCTTGCACTGGGAAGGGAGGAACCTACCTGGCTGCACTGTTGCTTGCACTAACCACCCTGCTGCACAAAACAACCTTGTTTAACTTGGCCCAAGCCACCTGCTCCCTGCCTGCAAAACAACCGTTGTTGGCTTGCACTACAATACCACACCAGCTGCAAATCCACGCCGGATGTTGCTTGCACTACCACCTGCTGCAAGCAAGATCAGAAACCCCCCTGGCTGGGCAAACGCAATACAACCAAACAGCAAATGCATCGTTGTTTACTTTGCACTAACTAACCACCACCTCTGCACCGTTGTTGCTTTGCATCTCTACCACCCCCTGCTGCAACACATAAATAAAACCGTTTTACTTGCACTACAAACCACCACCTGCTGGCATGCACCGTTGTTTGTCATGCAACTAATCCGGCTAACCCTGCTGCAAAAAACACCCGTTGTTGCTTGCAACAAAACTAAACCAACCCGCTTGCACCGTTGTTGCTTGCACTATAAACCACCCTGCTGCAAACCGTTGTTTGCATGCACTAAACTGACCTAAGACCACCTGGCTGCACCGTTGTTGCTTGCACTAACTACCACATGCTGCACTGGTTGCTATGGCAACTACCACCCTGCAGCTGCAATGATAACCTACCCGTTGTTGCTCTGCACTACCCACCTGCTGCAAAAACCCCTGCTCAACCCCTGCTGCAAACAAAAAACAGCAAACAAAAACCGTTGTTGCATGCACTACACTACGCCACTAACTAGCACACACCTCATATCATACACATTGTATTACCTACCATGCTGCACACCCGTTTGTGTTGCTGATGCACTAACTACAACCCAAATCCTATCACCCCACCCCTGCTGTCACCTGGTTCTTGCGTCACCTGTCTCTGTCTTGCACTAAAAAAAACTCAAATAGGAACCAAAATAACTACCCCATCGCCACCGCTGCCTTTGAGCTCCCCAACCCTAAAGACAAATGCCAGATTCACGACAACCTACAAGAACCGCCCCTTCAACCATCCCCAACCACACCAAGCAGCCCGGGGACATCTTCAACCCAACAACAACAGATGACCAGCCGCCACACAACCTGTCGGCGTCAGGTTGACTTTGTAGTGGACTTGTTCGCGCCATCCAGTGACTTGTCTGGATTGGCGAACGTCTACGAAGTGGATGCCCGGGGAGGTAGGATCATTGTGTCTTAAGATTACATCCTGTCGGTATTATATTACAATTCTTGAACTACAATTCTACTACCAGTCCTACACCTCTTCCTGCCAATATATTAGGCCGTCACTGGGCTCCACCTCTGTAAGTGTGGACTATTGTCAATGTTCCAAGGGGTTTTTTTCCCCAGGGGGATCGAAACGTTGTCGTAAGCTTCCACTCTTTAAGTGCGGGTATAATTGTGTAAAAGGTACAGTCATTTGCAATCCTCTTGGCTATGTTAGATCATCTGGCCACAAGGCTATCTTTAAGACACTAAAGATCCCAACAGAACGAGGTGAAAAATCATCACGTACAACCTGGCTGTGGGAAAGAGGAAACAGGCCACTTCTCCGACTGGAATGCCATTCTCCATATTGATGCTGATGACCAATTGTATACCTTCACTAAACATATCCCTAATCTCCAGCACATATACATCCTTCACTGGCAATATGTGACGAAGCTTTCAGAGCAACTTTGGTTTGTCTTTCGCTTCCGAGAGGCCGCTTCTGCTAAGTTAACGGCATGGAGAAGCTATAAGAAGCGTCCCACTATCTATAACAGGATAGAGGCAAATGTAGTCACTGTTCACAAAGAAGAGAAGTGCAGAAATCAGCAACTACAGAACAGTGTCACTCCTGTAAATCACTCGGAAGGTTCTTGAGATGATAATCTCACGGCATATGACCGTTTTTTGACTACTACTCGCTTTTTGTGACCGTCAATTTAGCTTCAGGCAAGGTTGCTCTACTGCTGATCTATTGTTAAACCTCTCCTTTATGTGGCACCATCTGCTGCATGAATAAAAAAAATAGCTGTGTAGTAGCATTGGCTATTGCTGGCGCTTTTGACCAGGTTTGACTCCTGGCTACACTACAAGCACTAGGAGTCTCTGGTTCTGCATTATTCCTTCAAGGTAGATCTCTAAGAGTAGTTCTCGACGAGACAGAGCCAACAAAACATTCATGCGGTGCTTGTGTTCCATAGGGAAGGGTTCATGGGCCCTTGTATGACCTTCTTCAGGTCATCCCAAGAATCCAAGGCAATAGGAATTTATGACTGTTTACATATTTTACTTATCTAAGAGTAGCCGGATGCCAAATAGTTCTTTTAGGTACATCACTTCAAAAGTTATAAAGCTATATCGAGCCTTGGGAAAGACACAGCATGTCACAAATTGTTTCTATGAAACCAGGGGGAGGGAGGGCGGACGATGATCTCTAGGACATAGATATGATGAATATAAATGTGCCGAAACAACACCCACCCGCTCGCGTCGTCTCAGTCACACAACCGGTGTCACCCCAAAGTATTCCACAAAACTGTCCTACGAATGAACCACTCGAAGCAGAACGAAGTAGAAATCACAAGAAGTATAAACCGTGACAAGCTAGACGGGCTGTAGAGCGCCACCAATGCCATATTGAAATAGGAGCGAAGAGGACAATCCCACTATGAGAATGCAGGGACCCCCATCCCATGGCAGCCCAGTACCCCCAGCACAACACCCGACATCTTTAGGCAAATCAACTAAAACCGCTTATACCAATCCGCCAAAAAACTAACCCAGGACCTCCATGCAACCACTGTCAATTCAGGCAAGCTATCAGTACCGGAGAGACGACGGTAGTCAAATTGTTATGGCAGAATGCCAATGTTTTACTTCCCTCGCCACAAGGACAGGAACAAGAAGACATACAAATAAACAAGAAGCCCGCCCCTCCTACATAACCAAATCACGCAGACAAAGCGAACCCTTCACCACAACCAGCCCTTCAAAGTGCTCACCATAGAACTCACAACACCACCACTCCACCTTCCCAATGAACCAGCCCTCCCAGTCCCTGCCCCACCCAGACCCGACCAGCGCATTACCGCGCCCTCATCCACACTCAACCACACCATGACCTCACACAAAACCGCACAGGCCCGCTCCCCGTGCCCTCTATACCCACATCGTCTCTCTACCTCCCTCTGCTTCTCATTACAACCAGACCCATACACCATGTACCCATCGTTCCAAATCTCGGGCATAGCCACCCCGCTATACCAACCCCCTTACCAGCGCTAAACTAATCCCACCCTCCCCCCATGCAAGGCCGAAGAGAATCGAAGGAACCCAGTAAGTAGACAGAATGAATAGAATAGTAAAACCGAGTAGACACATTAGTATAGCTGGTCGAATGTAAGGTTGCACAGTGTTCTGGGGGCTGCACAGGAACAGATACGGGTTGAACTGTGAAGAGAACAACCCCTGAATATCAGTAAAACCGGGTTACGATCATTATGAAGCACTAATCTGGAAGGGCCTAAGAGTAAGAAACCCGATCATACCCTCACCGATAACCAATGAACCCACAATATCATCACCCACAAGTAACAAAAAAAAAACACTGCCTAGAATATAATAAACCCCGTAAAAGCCATATGTTTACCTTCACCTGCTTGCATATAATAACCCCTAATATATAATCAGGCTATACTAACCCGGACGTGTAATATCACAACACCTATACATAAAAAATCCTATAATATAATAAACCCAGTGAGTAAAATCCTCCCCTGTCTAATCATTACTATCCCTCCTTCGCCATCTCTGCCGCTTATTCAATCTCCTCCACCCGTGTTCCCCATCTACATTGTCCCCACACACTCTCCTTGTGGCAGTGGGGAGACCCATAATAATTAAGCACTATAATATTAATAACCCATAAGACAATGCACGTGTTTGCCATGTTCACTATAGTATAAGTGTTCAGAAATATAATATTTACAGATGTTGTGTTGTTCAACTGTCGTGTTTGCTATTGTTGTAGTTGTACACAAATGTGTTGCAAAGTGCTGTATTGTTCACTAAAGTGATGTTCGTGTTGTTTTTATCAGTGATGTGTTTGGTTCCCTGGATTTGTGTTGCTAGTGATGTGGGTTGTACACTATTGATGTTGCTAGTGTTGAATTGTTCACTATTGTGATGTTTCAGTGTTGTAATTTCAGTGTTGTGTTGTTCACTGTTGTTATGCTAGTGTGTGATGTTCACGTTGTAAAAATTGCTAATGTTGCATTGTTCCCTATTGTTGATGTTCAGTTGCTGTTTTTTTTCCATGTTGTGTTGTTACTGTTTGTGTTTCTAGTGTTGTGTGTTCACTGTAGTGTTCAATGTTATGCTCAGCAGTGTTGCCCGACATGTCCTATCTTGCAAAGTTGTTTAAAGTTGTCTTTCTTTTTCTGATTTTGCGTTTGAGTATGTTTTCAGTGCGTTTTCTGTGATGTGTTTGCGCTGTTTTTATCTTTTGTTTCCGTGCTGTTATTTTTGTGTTCGGTATTGCCATATTTAGCCTTGCATTGTCTTCTGTTTGTATTGTGGTTTTAAGCAATGAGTTTTCTGGGATTCTCGTGTTGTACACTTTAAGTTGTGTTTGTTTTGTCTTGTTGTACAACTTGTTTGCTCTGTGTGTATTTTATCTTGTATTGAGTAAGTAATGATATTGAAATTGTATTTTCTGTTGTCTTCAATTCTCTTGTTTTAACATGTGTTATGCTATCTTGAGTTTTATTGTGTTTTTGTGTTAATGTGTGTTGCCTTGCTTTAACCGTGTGTTGCATTACGTTTGTGTTATCTTAGACCTACATCTGTGTTGTTTCCGGCAGTGTAGTTCTTGTGTTTGTTTTGTTGCTTGGGTTTATCATATATTGTGCTTGGCTGCGTTGGTGTTTGCGTGCCATATCTTGGTGTCTTTTGTATTGAGTGGACTTGTCACCATGTTGTATTTTGGTGTTGTGAGGTAGTCTTCTGTTTTAGTATAAGGGATTCAGATATTGCTTTGGTACGTGTTTGCCTCGTTGGATACTGGGCATGGCAGCTGTCTTGGTCAGGTGTTGTCTATCAGGTGTTTGTTTTGTCGAGTATTGTACTGCACTTGTTAGCATATTGTCGGTATTGTATAATCAGGTTTTAGCGTCTTGTCGGGGTATGTATTATCAGGAGGTGCTAGCGTATTGTCGGGTAATGTCCGTTTATTAGTCAAAAGTTATATTGACGTGTGTTGATTGGTAAGTATTTATATACAGCTCTATATTTCTGTCAGGAGTTATATAAATCAGTGTTATATAATCATGGCGATTATTTAACTAGGTTTTACAATGTTAGTTGTTTTACTGGCAGTGTTTATACACTCAAGCGTTTGCACCTGTGGTACATTGCTTGGTCTTATGTTGTCATTAGTTTTTAATTTGTTTCGTCGTTACTTCCGTAACCATTATCACCCATCTGTTACCCAGGTACTGTGTTCAATGAACAGCATTGAACTGTAATCAATGAACAGTCCTTAACGTGTTACTGACCAGTTTGTCCTATTAAGGGCACCTGGCTCTCGCAGAACATGAATTAAACCAAGAGACACTGGCCATCATAACAAGCGAGATGTCGAGTGGTGCAGGAATGTTAAAGCAGCCATAACACACTCCTCACAACAAGGAGGCATCATGTGGCTAATTACAATTGAAAAACGTCGTGACATAATTAGTCTCAAGTGATTCAACTTGAAAGGGAACAGCAGCAGGTGAGGATAGGAGCAGCAGGTGTAGGTTACCATGACAGGAGTCTGGTGATGGTGGCATCAGCAGTGTCAGTTGATGGTGGCATCAGCAGCTTCAGGTGATGGTGGCAGCAGCAGTTCAGTTGATAGTGGCAGCAGCAGTGTCAGTTGATGGTGGCAGCAGCAGTGTCAGTTGATGGTGGCAGCAGCAGAGTCAGGTGATCATGGTAGCAGTAATGTCAGGTGATGATGGTAGCAGCAGTGTCAGGTGATGGTGGCAGCAGCAGTGTCAGGTGATGGTGGCAGCAGCAGTGTCAGGTAGTGAGGGCAGTAGTGAGGGCAGTAGGAGCAGGTATTAAGGGTAATAACAGCAAGTATTAAGGGCAGTAACAGCAGGTATTAAGGGCAGTGACAGCATGTTTTAAGGGAAATAACAGCCGGTAGTGAGGACAGTAACAGCAGGTATTAAGGGCAGTAACAGCAGGTAGTTAGTGTAATAATAGCAGTATAATAGAGTAATATCAGGTAGTGAGGAGGCAGTAACATCAAGGTAGTGGGGCAGTGACAGCATAGGTGGGGCAACAACAGCACGTAGTGAGAGCAGTAAAACAGTCCAGGAAATTAAGGGCAGTTAACAGCAGGTATTAACGGGCAGTAACAGAAGGTAAGAGCTTAGTAACAGCTGGCTGCTATTAAGGGCAGTAATAAGCATGTGTAGTGCTCACTGGACCTTTGCTACTGGCAAGTCACAGGCACTCTACACATGAAGTCTCCCTTACGATCCCGCTGGGGTGGGAAATTTATACCTTCTCACAATGTTGTCGCATCGTGCGAAAGTCAAGTCAGGAAATGGAGTAATTAAATGATTTTCCACCAGCTGCTTTTGCTACGCAATAAGGAATTTGCTAGCAGGTTAAATTTAACTGCAAAACTCCATCGCTGAAGAACTCCTTCAATGACAAACTCCGACACTGAAACAACAAACCTCATTGGACGACTCTTCTTCAAGACCCTACAAACAAGACAATTCACGGTACACCTCTCATATCATGAAGGCAAAACGCTCTCAACATTTCTTAAAAGGCATGCCAAGATCGTCACGTCTCTCTGAAGCACTGAAGATATCTGTCCAGAAACAAAATTTGGACCTCGAGAGACAACATCACTGTGGCATGCAAAGAGTACGTAACCTTTATTTCGCGCGCATGGACTAAGCTAGCCCGACTGTCTGCTGTCTCGCCTCCTGAGTTTAGGGTTTGGCTTTTTGTCACGAGAAAATGCTGAGTCCTATCTAAGAGTTGGATGGTTGAGAGGAAAGACAGTCCCATTATTTTGTGCTATGGCAGCACGGTTACCCCTGAGAGATGGGAGCCTAATCCTGAGCCTTCTTGGGGTGGGGGGAGTGGGCATGCAAAGAGTACGTAACCTTAAATTCGGGGGCGCATGTACACACCCTCATATTACAGCTATCTCCCCCAAAACCAGCGAACCAGGTGACTGAGGTTGACGATAGGGCACCTCGTTCAACCCGTACCCCGGTTCCCCCCAGTGAGAGATGGTTTTGGCAATCGCAGGGTTATGTGGGGCCAATCTCCCGTCGCCCTTTTCATTCCCCCTTCAGAGTGGCTGAAACACGTCTGCTCTCTAGTGGCTTTTTCTGCCTTGTTACCGTGGAGTGCAAATACCCATCGCTGTACTAGTTATAAAATTTCATACTTCTGTTTCTAAATTGGGGAAAATAATATAGTCAAAAGTTTTTTGCTTGTTTAATTTTTCCCCTTTTACACCGGATAACAGGCCATTTTGGGCTCCGGGGTTTTAAATAAACACCAAATTCCCTAACGCTCTGTCTGACGGGAGCCCCTTTTATTTATCACAATCGTCCAAGCCATATAGAAAAAAGAAGTTCACACATGTCTCCCCTTGTGGACCTGCTACTACTATAATCACTTCACCAAGGCTGTCCCAAAGGGTAAAAGTTCGTTTTAATGTGAGAAAAGGTGGGCTTGAATTCAGATCCTGGGCCCCTCACTAGGGTCCAACATGCAAGGGCAGTTCAAAAACCTTGCCCGCTAAGTGGGGGCCCATCAGGAAAGAAAATCTATGAAAAAAAAAATAAAGAAAAGGTGAAGAAGAATATTCCAATTCACCGACTACACAGAATACTGACACCACCCAAAATTTTTCACGCCCCTTTACAGCAACTCCTTCTCCACTCCCCCCCGGTGCTCCCCCCAAGGTGCTGTTTGCACACCTGCAAATCAGCAACCCCGGCCCAAAACCCCATAAAAA
>NC_069424.1:49337235-49352840 GCF_026875155.1 Cherax quadricarinatus
AATTTAGTTTTTTGGGAATTTATGTGTCAAGGACCCTTGTGCAGTCCTGTTGAAAGGGGCGAAAGTTGGGGTTTTTCTTGAGGGTTCGCCACATATTAATTTGTTGCGTCAATTACAAGGGATTATGTATACCCCTGCAGAGGATGGAGGCTTGTCCTGTCTAGTGTGAACTGGATTGAAGGCTCGACCTGGTTGAGCTTGTCTTGGAGAGCTTGAACGTTGAAGCGTTTAGGAGTTATGAGGAGAATGTCGTCAACATAAAGGAGCCAGGTGACAGACGAAGGAATAATGGTGGAGAAACGTTCGGCTTCTAGATGTTCCATGTATAAGTTCGCCAGGACCGCACTGAGTGGCGAACCCATGGGTAGTCCAAAAGTCTGCTGAAAGAGGTGATTTTCGAAAGAGAAACACGTAAAGCCAACACATAGTTCAACAAGATCGATGAAATCGCTGGCTGGAATGGGAAGATCAAGTGAATCGTCAATTTTCCTGCGCAAGAGATCGATGCAAAACACCTCTCTAAACTCTTGGGCACTATCAGTCCAGCACATCTCAAACACTCGGGTGATCTTCTCAATCGCATTCGCGACATCAACATCAGGAACAAGAAACTTTCCAGCCTTGACGTGACTTCCCTATTCACCAAAGTACCTACTACACCAGCCATCGATCTCTTGCGCAGGAAAATTGACGATTCACTTGATATTCCCATTCCAGCCAGCGATTTCATCGACCTTGTTGAACTATGTGTTAATAATAATAATAATAATCTTTATTTACTACAAGTACATGGTATACAGTCCTAGCTGACAACAATGACATACTACTACATAGAAAGCCACTTGTTATGCTGAGCATCTCGGGCAAATTAGGTCAGTGTCCCAGGATGCGACCCACACCAGTCGACTAACACCCAAGCACCCATTTTACTGATGGGGAACATAGACAACAGGTGGAAAGAAACACGCCCAATGTTTCTACTCTGGCTGGGAATCGAACCCAGGCCCTCGCCGTGTGAAGCAAGAGCGTTAACCACCAGGCCACGTGTTTCTCTTTCGAAAATCACCTCTTTCAGCAGACTTTTGGACTACCCATGGGTTCGCCACTCAGTGCGGTCCTGGCGAACCTATACATGGAACATCTAGAAGCCGAACGTTTCTCCACCATTATTCCTTCGTCTGTCACCTGGCTCCGTTATGTTGACGACATTCTCCTCATAACTCCTAAACGCTTCAACGTTCAAGCTCTCCAAGACAAGCTCAACCAGGTCGAGCCTTCAATCCAGTTCACACTTGAAGAAGAAGTCGACAACACTCTTCCTTTCCTTGATGTTCTGCTCTGCAAAGCTGACCACGAACTTCGTTTTAAAGTCTATTGAAAACCCACCAACCAAAACGATCTTCTCCACTTCTACTCTCACCACGACACCAAAACCAAACGTGGTGTAATTATAGGCTTCTTCCTGGCGTGCACTCATAATCTCAACAATGAGTACCTGGAGGAAAATGCACTTAATTGAACAAGTATATTTCAAAACCCACTATCCTCGTCACTCATCAGAGACTGCAGACACGCGAGCATTAAACATCTTCAACACACCCAGAGAAACTCTCTGCCGAAAGAGATACATAGTCCTCATCCCACTCACTTCCTTGCCAAACAATGTTTCCAACATCTTTTCCAATACATCATATCCAAGTATCTACTCCTCAACCACGACCTCAGGACATCACCCGTAGTAGACAGGACAGCCATCCATCCCAGCAGGGGTTACAAAAATCCCTTGTAATTGACTCAACAAATTAAATGTGGGCGAGAACAACAAGAGACCTCCAAACACGTTATTTTTCAGAACAACCAATATCAAGCAGACTTACGATACAAGGAATGCCTGTTGTACAACTCAAAATTCACAAAAAAAACCATTAATTAACTACAGATACTCAAGACTTATTCGTGCCACAGAATACAACACTCAAGTACCGAAGAATCCTGGGAATCATCGCTTCTCTATAACCAGACAATTCAACCAGAATCAACGGCTTCTATAACAATAGCTGAACCACTCGCCCATGAGAAACTTCTTCATCGCTATCCCACATAAGAACATAGAACACTACAGAAGGTCTACTCACAACTTGTCCAATACCCCTGCCAAGCTACCCAAGACTCTATAACTCCACCCGGTAGATCATCAGATGCAGCATTCTCCACCTGACCTCAACATTCTGAACATGACTATAAATACTCCCGTACCTTCCACCCCAGGTAGATCTGTGTGTGACTTGAAAAAGCCCACTGTGTGGGTGAAACGTTGTCAATAAAGGATCACATTATACTGCATATGTGTTTATATTTCCACAACTATCGAAACAGGGCGATTACCTGAGGTATGAAGGACAGAATATGTAGCCCCAAAATTTATAAAAGGAGAAAAATATGAAGCATTAAACTAGAAACCAGTGTCACTGACATGTATAGTATGCAAAGTCATGGAGAAGATTATCAGTAGAAAAGTGGTGGAGAACCTAGAAAGCTTAACGACAATCAGCACGGTTTGAAGGATGGGAAATCCTGTGTCACGACCTACAAGAGTGACTCATGACAGGGGTGACAAGCATAAAACAAGAGAGAGATGGGTGGTAGACTGCGTTTACCTTGGTATTGTAAGAAGCCTTTGATACAGTTCCCATCACAAGGAGAAATTATAGTGCATAAGCAGGAGGATCAGTCAGGTGAAAAGGAAGGCACTGCGCATTGGACAGGGAATCCTCCTTTGGAAGACATCAGGCGAGCATGATACGGTGACTAGATTTCCCAGAGTGGGCGCCTGTGCACGAGCGGGTTTCCACAAGTCATTCCTGGTCTGGTAATTGTATCTGTTATGTCGAACACAAAAGGAAAGGAATAGACACAGAAGTGTCCCTGTTTTGCATATGATGGTACGGTTGATGATAAAAATACAAAATCAGACGAGGACCAGGCAGAATTACAAAAGGAGGACCTGGACATGCCAGGCATGCCTTGTACAAGAAACTGGCACCTGGTGTTCACCCCCACCAGGTACAAAGTCATGAAGATTGGGGAATACAGAAAGAATGCCCGCAGACGGAGTACAGACAGGAGGCTTTAGACTACAAATCCTGCATTCAAGATAAATGATCATGGGGTGAGTATAACACCGGACACAACTCCTGAGGCGCAAATTAAAACCCAATATATTGCGTCAGCATAGGGCGCCTAGCATACCTATGGAATATCATTCGACATCTCTCAGGAAAGAAACGTACATGACCTGTACGACACTGGTGTTATGTCAGGCCTATATTAGAGTACACAGTATTAAATTTGGAACACAACCTTGCAAAGCCTCTACGAAATTGAGAAAGTGCAAAGGTTTGCAACAGGAACTAGTCCCGGAGCTAAGGGGCAAATGTCCTACGAGTCGGGGTTATGAAACCGCCCTGACGACGCGGAAGGACCGGAGAGACAGGGGGGGATTATGATAAAGAACATGTAAAATATTGAGAGGGAATTGAATAAGATCGTAATATAGAAATGATGTTCCTGTGAGATGATGACACAGCAACTAGGGGTCACAATGAAGAATAAAGAATTTAGATTAAAAACAGGGATTTGTTTGGAAGCATTGGTTCAGTCCGAGAGTTGTCAGGGAGTGAAATAGTCCTAGAAAGTGATTATGGAGGCAGTCCATACAGTATAATAAGAACGAGGTATGATAAAGCTCATGGAGCAAGAAAGAGTGACCTAGCAGATGCCGGGCAGTGAAAAGGAGGGCCAGTAGCTGTGTCTCGAATCCCTTGTCAACCACAACAAAGGAGAGTACAACACACACACAAATCGCAGTCAATGATGCAACAGCGTAAATTAAGTGCTTTTAGGTCATAATTTAGTATCTAACAGAGGTCAATAGAGCGTGACAAGGTCAGTGAACAATCCCAAAAGTTAGAAAATTGAATGTAAAGACCACATTTTAAAATAAAATTTTGATTGCAAGCGAGGTCCTTCCAGGTAGCTTTTTCACTAGTATCATCAATATACAAATAACAGCAGCATAAAGGTGACTCCAAGAGTCAGAGGAATAAGTGCAGAAGTCCAGGACAGTTTAGTGAGTCAACAAAGAAGCATATTAAGAGTGAAAAAAAAAGAAAATACAGAGAAACGAAATATACCCAAAGAAAAAACTAGAGAGCCGAGCAGTTTTGCTTCCCATATATGAAACAGTACCCCCCCCCATTCCCCCCGCCACAATCATAGGCCCGCACCCCATCCCCCAACCCGTCTCCTCTACTCTACCCACATCGAAGCTAAGAAACAACATCTAGTTTCAACAACACCAGATGCATTAACTGCCGCCTACCTCCCCAGCCACACAGTGATAGAAAGCAGCTCCACTACCCTACCGTAACACAGTCAACCAAAACCCACATCCCTATATTGGTGGTAAAAGGACAGATTAAATAGCTCCCATGTAATCTACATACCTTGCATCAAAGGGTTTCAGTCACCTCTAGAGAGTCTAGAGGAAGACCACCCCAGTCCAAGAAGCCCATACTGGCTATCAGAAGACCAAACCAGTGCTAAAAAACCACTACAGCACTAGGAATATATCAACAACAGAAGTCACAACCAGCACCAGAAGACAGCACCACACCAAAGAACATGACAGCATTGGAAAACAACACCAGCACCGAAGACCACACCAGCGCTAGAAGACAACAGCAACAGGAAGACGACAACCCTCACTAGAAGACTACACTAGCACTAGAAGCCCACACAAGAACCCAGAAGCTACAGCCAGCACCATAAGACACACCAAGCACTAAAAGACCTATCCAGCACATGACGACCACACCTACCGCGCCGCCGTAGGTCTCCTGTAACGTTGGAAAACCCATTTCTGTCTTACCACAACACTTGTTGGAAATTATGTCTTTTCTCATCTTTGTAAATTTCCTGTAACTTTTGCAGATGTGTTCCCGAATAGTTCTGAGGTCGTGAGTGCACCTGTGAAGAATTCTTGCCGCACTCTTCTGGCCCTAACAATTTATTTTTTTGTTATACCCAGAAGATGCCATTTTTTTGCTATTATTTATTATTATCAAGTGTGAAGCGCTAGATGCATAGTGAACATGGAGTGCATGGGAGAGTAGGGGGCCAATAGAGAATAATCCAAGAAAAAGTAGAGTAGCTTCCATTTCCATTTATAAAGAGCACTTCACACGGCATCAAGGAACCTCCTGTTGAAGAAATTTTCTTCATGATTCCACTGGATGGCAATATTTTGGTTCACAATAGCAAGGTTCATCACCTAGACGGTAAGGTTCCCTGTCGTCAGGTTTTCCGATATGCAAGGGCCATCACCTCAAATCATCGGCGTCCAGGTGCCTGCATCAAGTTCCTATTGTCAATTCCCTTGCATCAGAATATTTGACGTAGGGCTTCCCACCGTCCCATTACTTTTCAATAAGTTCCCTGGCAATCAAGATCTCTGGGTCAAGTTGTATGGAAAGATTCCCTGTATCAAGTTTTTTCTGCTCAAGTCATCATGATTCTTGGTGTTAGATTGACTATATCAAGTTTTCCATAGACTTCCAAGATACCGTTGGTAAAGTTTTTTCCTGGTGCCAGGGTTTCCTAATACAGACTTTCTTTGGTCAGGTTTTACATTATTCTTTCCACACCATTCTGAAAGAAACACTGTACATGTCCCTCTTGTTTATGGTATAATAGTATTGAATAAATAATAATAATGTAATATAATATATCTTTATTTCTACAAGTACACGTACAAGATATATAAGCCTAGCTGACATCCGTGACATACTGCTATATAGAAAGCCATTTGTTATGCAGAGCATTTCTGGCAAATTAAGTCAGTTTTGTCCCAAGATGCGACCCACACTAATCGAATAACATCCAGGTACCCATTTTATACTGATGGGTGAACATGGACAGCAGGTGTCTTATGGAAGCACGTCCTAATGTCCAGCCGTACCAGAGATTCGAACTCCGGACCAGAGTGTGAGAGCCGAGTGAGATGGCGATCGAGCTACGGGGCACCTTCAAATTACAACATGGAATTACAACAAAGTTGTAATGCCATTTCCCGTGTCTTACTCACATCATTGAGATGGTGGGGTAATTTTCTATTGTTTAGTGACGTATCTAAAGCAGTATTTTTTTTTTAAATCTTTAAACTAAAACGTAGGAACAAATATATAAAGAAGAGTAAAATAAATCTATCTAACCATCAGTGACACGGCCCCTCAACTTAGTTGTGATATTCGCGTTGAAAACCTAAAAGTTTAAATCAAGAGTCTAGAAACCGTGCTCATTCATATCCGAGAAAAGAAGGTCCCAATATCCTGAGCGATCGACCCCTGACATTATTCGAAGAGGTAATATCTGCGACTCTCTCTCCCCTGTATCCTTCTCTTTCGCTCGTCCCAACCCGAGCCCTTCCAGGAAGTAGTTGAATAATGGAATTGTTCCAGGTCAGGATATGGCATACCACTACACAACCCTGGCCGTTAAGATTATTGTTAGGAAAAGCACTAAAAGCCTTATACAGCGACTGGTAATGGAAGGTGGGGTAACCAGTTTTCTTCCAGGAATGGGGTAGGTATCGCCATGTTTTTGGATCAGTGGCCCTCCACTAACACCAAAGCTCTCCCGTTCAAAAGTACATAAATCTGGCCAGCTTATTCAGATTATACTTGTAGGGTGCGAGTTGACACAGATGAGTGTGGCTTAGGCTGGCTTTAGGAAGGATCTTATCCTCCATCCGGTGATAAACTTGGAGAGCTGAAATCTTTAGCTATGTAGGTTCAAACAACTAGAACGAGTCTGCAGCTCCTTGTTTATTTCCAATCAATTGTTCTTAATATTCACATTCACGAATCAGCAAATTTCAACAATTCTCGTGATATGCACTCGGTTCATTATTGAAAAATTATTGACTGACTAGAAAAGTATGGTGATACCTTCACTATGTAGATAAAGACACCTATACATGATTCAATACATTTATTGTGGAACGTGTCACCACAAGTTGGATTGAAAAAGCCACTTGTGAGGAAACGTTTCCTCAATAAATGTGTTTTGATTTGTGATTTGTTTATATTTTATCGCTATTTTGAACCATTAAAACTTAAACTGGTTTTCCACTCTCACAAACTCTTAGGAACGAATGTGGGTAAAAAATGTTGTCTCTAATTGAGAAATAGATACGAGACGAAATTTCTCTAAAGATAATGGATTTAATAAACTTTAAAAAAACTTGTTTTTCCAACATTCTTTCTTTCCATCCCGTAGACGCTACTAACTTTAAAAATTCATGTAACCAAAACACTCTTCTACTTTTTTTTTTTTTGCTGACATAACGTCCCCTGAACCTGGTGGGTGAGGCCCAACCGAGGAGCATCAAATAGAAGAACATAGTAATAAGGTAAATAATGGTTCATAGAACCGACAGGAATGTAAGAAATTAGACAGTTAGTTATGCAACACTTGGGAATCTTTGGTGGAAACGTTTTCGCCACACAGTGTGTTCCTCAATCTAATAACAGGAGAAGATAGTGGAATCTCAGAAAGAGATTTGAATATAATCAGTTCATTATTGTGAAGTTTACGACCCTTCCCACACATCCACAAACTTATGTAAACCAAATCATATTTCTTTACCAATATCCTTCATATATCTATTTTTTTTTAACTTGAACCCATTACTGCGACTCCTGTGATGGTTAGATATTTAAGCACGTTATTTACTCCCCCTTTATTTATCCCGGTATTCCCATTTAAATATCTCATTCATATCTTCCCCCCCCCCATAATCTACTCCTATCTATGATAAGATATAAGAGCCCTCAGTCTTAACATCGAAAGAAAGATTCTGATTCATAGGATCAACTTTATCTTTCTCTTCTTATACGTTTTCCAGCAGATTTAATGGTCCATTCTGGTTAAAAAAAAACGGTGACAAGTATGCAGCATAATCTAAATGAGGCCTCCTCTTATTTATTACTTCTTGATGTGAAACCAAGAATCCTGTTAACTTTAATTGCCACACTACGTCACTGTTGTCTTGGCATTTGATGACCTGCTATCCATACTTCTAAATCTTAACAGATTCCTGGCTGGGAAATGGATTCTTGACCCTCTTTTTTACAACAAAAATTGTCATTCTTAAGACAATCCTTTGTAACGTCCAATTGGAAAAAAAAGCACATGCATCTAACCGATAAACAACCAACCTGAAGAACCCCTTCCCTCGTACTAGATGAACTTTTGAAGTGCTAATGATGTGGTATCCCATTTTTTAAGTGATTAAAAACCCTTCATCGATCTGTTGGTATTCCTGTAATTACCGGGACTTTTATCAGGAACATCGTAGGAAGTGTTACTAGTCCTTTTAAATAATTTTTATATGAGGTGAATTCCTTTTAGCCTGTTTGTTATGGTTTAGTATGTTTTTGTTTTGTAATTGTTTTGTCGTAATGTATTATCTTTATTTTTGGAAAAAAGTTTTGCTTGTGCGTCCTTAACCTTTTAGGGGGTTTTTACGTGAAGTAAAGTCTAACTTAGTTATGTCAAAAACACCGAATATCCACATAAGTTAAAACTCTTAATAAACTCCAGAACTTCATTTCGATCACACCTCTGTCCCCAACATTGTTACCTCTAACACACCATTATCTGCAGCACACCACAGTCTCCAACATCTATGAGTTCTACTGCCTTAAACCCATTATCATCCCTAAAACTCCCCTACCGTTGTCTTTCTTTGCACTGTACATGTTGTTAGATCTTCTTTACGTGATGGTGGAGTTTGAGTGGCACTCAAGTATATGCTAACAAAGAAGCCGACATGCCTTTCCGTTTTTAGCTTAACTAGCGGGGGATATTACTCATTAGCAAAATTTGCTCTGGAAGAATGGGAAAGGGCTCGCTGTTCTTTCATTTTCTTTGCTCGTGTGTATGTGCACGTTTCGCGTGGTTGTGAAATGAGAGATTTTATGAAACAGATCGTTAAATTACGCACCTACAGTTAACGCAGTCGTCTAGTTCATCCAGTCCTAAATTATTTTAACCTATATACATTCACCCAGCACTCATCTTTGTTACAGTCCTAACTTATATTACCTCCTATCTACACAACACACCCTTCGATACTCATCTTCCCTCAATTCACTCACCCCTGTGCCAAACTACTCTTAATACACTCATACCGATGCCCAGCTACCCTCAACACACACACCGCGATGCCAGTCAGCATATATTCTCCATCACTCCACAACACTCAACCAGCACTTCCCTTAATCTTCTTCTTCCCAACATCCCACCTAACACTCGCGGACCAGCACTCTTTCATTACCTCTCCAATACTCCCGCTTTACTCTCCCCAACACGTACCCTCAGCAGTCCCAAGCACGTCCCAGCACTTCCCTACAATTTCCCCAAACGTCCCCCACCCTCCCCTTTATGACGCCCCGAACACACTCCCTTTATTCTGCCTCAGCACTCCTTCACCCCCAACTCTAATCTTCACATGAGAACATTTTCATTCATTTATGTAATCGTACTGAACCAATCATTACCTACCTAATTTACTTTCTGTTTAATTTTAAAAAAAAAAATGGGATGTCTTAAGCTTAAATTTGAGGGAGGAAGGCGAGTTAAGAATTGAGACGGATGGGAGGGAAAGGGAGGGAGGGTTTAGGGGGTTGATTGAGGGGAGGCTGAGAGGAAGAGATAAGGAAAGACAGGGGAGGAAAGGGAAAAGGAGGCGGGAGAGAGAGAGAGAGAGAGAGAGAGAGATGGAGGGAAGGAAGGAAAGAGGGACGGAAAGCGGGAGGGAGGGATAGACGAAGGAAGTGAGGATGTGAATGTGTTAGAGGACCAGTGTAAAAAAGGGAGAGAGGGATTGGTTAGGACTAGAGTAGGGAGAGATGAAGTTCAGAGAGATATGATAGTGAGCGTAGGAGATAGAGATAAAGACTAAAGAAACAGGTGAAAGAAGGAATAGATAAATTGGAGAGAGAGAGAGAGAGAGAAAGAGGAGAGACGAGAGAGAGAGAGAGAGAGAGGAGAGGAGAGAGAGGAGAGAGAGTCGAGGAGAGAGAGAGAGAGAGAGAGAGACAAAGAGACAGAAACAGAACAGAGGCCCAAGATCCTTCACAGGCACATATAACATCTGGCTCACCAGCAGCAAAGAAAACAAAGAAATCAGTTTGCCGAATCCACAGTGAAAAACACAAGAGGTACAGGAAATAGAAACCTCCCTCCTCAGGCACCCAGTAGCATTATTTCCCGTGCTGTCACTGATGGCCAAGACTTAGACAGATGCTGCCATCCACTAAACACTCTTCATCGCTCACACATACCACAAATTCTGTAGTGTAAAAATATAATCAACTTTAACAAGGTTTCCTCAAGGAGCATATTTTTAGTCTTTCTAAGCTATCCAAGGCCACGCAGACTGAAGGGACATGCAGGATAGGAATTGGAAGATAAGCTCGATTAGCAGCAGAGAAGAAGCAAGTTCAGAGGAGCAAGCAGCAGAGATCTACGTTGCAGGAGACAAAGACTTTACTGACTCGACCGGCGATCCACATTACTCGAAATACTATATGCCGTTACTTGCTGCTAAAGAGGGCATAAATAAAATTGCTGTCGAAACAAAAAAGTAGTTAGAACAGAAATCCACCAGATCATGAAACGAATCAAAAACTGGTGAACACCTCTTACACCTCACTGCACGCCAGCTACTCCCTGTCCTCACTCAGCACATGGTTTCGTGTCTTATTCAAGATTACAGAGTTAAATCACAGTGGTTGCCCCAGTGTCCTACCTTACACATCTATTTAGTAACTGAACACAAATATGAAGGGAGAGTCTATGAACATGTTGTCTGCCAACATTATGAGCTTTATTACCAGTCTTGGTAAGATCACGCAGAGTTTCATTCACTCTAAACAACCTGACAATATCGCCGTTGTTGAGACATTTTTTTGCTGAAAATTGTTGGCTACACTTCATGGCTCCGATGAGACAGGTAAGGTCAACGATAAGGCATTACTGAATGCCAATCCCAATCATCTGGAAATGTTATTCTTCAGGCTAAGCATAAATTCTACTACTTCTGGACTAGCATGCTTAGTGTACAGACCTCAAGGTAGCAAGTAGACTTTCGTCAACTTCCTGATGGGAATTGCTAACTCTCTTCTGCTTCAGTATAATTATCAACATATAGTTATTGGTGACCTCAGCCAATATCGATATTAAACAGAAGGATCCGAATGAACTTGAAGTGTTTGGTGTGAAAAACTTTGTTGGTGTCCCTACTAATATTTCTGGCTCCTTCCTTGACCCAATTGTGAGTGATCTACCAAAAGGTACAGTCATTTGCAATCCTCTTGGCTATGTTAGATCATCTGGCCACAAAGCTATCTTTAAGACACTAAAGATCCCAACAGAACGAGGTGAAAAATCATCACGTACAACCTTGCTGTGGGAGAAGAGGAGAACCGGCCCTTTCACCGAACTGGGAATGCCATTCACCATATTATTGCTGGGATTGTGACCATTGTATACCTTCACTAAACATATCACTAATCTCCAGCACATATACATCCTTCACTGGCAATATGTGACGAAGCTTTCAGAGCAACTTTTGTTTGTCTTTCGCTTCCGGGAGAGGGCCGCTTCTGGCATAAGTTAACGGCATGGAGAACTATAAGAATCATGCTCCCACTATCTATAACAGATAGAGGGCATATGTAACACTGATTCACAAAGAGATATGTAGTACAGAAATCAAGCAACTACAGAACAGTGTCATTCCTGTAAATTCACCTCGGAAAGGTTCTTGAGATTATAATGCCACGGCATATGACGCGTTTTTTTGACACTACTCTTCCGCTTTTTGTGACCGGACAATTTTTTATCTTCAGGCAATGTTGCTCTACTCAGACTCTATTGTTAAACCTCTCCTTAATGTGCACCATCTGCTGCATGAATAACAAAAATAGCTGTGTATGCACGGCTATTGCTTGCTGGGGCGCTTTTGACCAGGTTTTGACTCCAGGCTGCCCTACAAGCACAGGAGTCTCTGGTTCCTGCATTATTCCTTCAAGGGTAGATCTCTAAGAGTATTTCCTCGACAGACAGAGTCAACAAAACATTCATGCGGGGCTAAGACCATAGGGAAGGAGTTCATGGGCCCTTGTATGGAATGTCACTTCAATGACATTTCTTTCACAAGGTCATCCCAGAATCCAAGGCATGCATATGTCTGTATTTAACTGATTTTACTTTATCTAAGAGTATCTAATACCAATATTCCTTTTAGGTACACACTCTCAAGTTATAGAGGCAATATCATCCTTGGGAAAACAATGGCCTGTTACAATTGTATCTATGAAACAGAAACGACGATGATCTCTAGACAGTAAAGAAGAAAAAGCGCAGTGAACCCAACAACCTCAACTCCGAAGCTTAGATGGATAAGCTTAAGTGATTCAATATGAATCCAACACATGTCCAACGAAGAACCACATAGTCAATCTTGCAAAGCGAAGCAGACAAGAATTTAACAGCACAAATGTGTAACCTCGTATCATGCATGACAGATCTGACAATAACAAGAAGCAGCTCCCAAGACTTTGTATTAGGGTGCGAGTGTCAATACATCTTGATAAGCTCCGACTTCCCTTGGGCTGCCTGTCCCCCCAAGCTCATCTACGACTTCTTGGCAGAAAAGAAAACAGATCAATACGACTTATCTCTTACCCTGGGACCCTGCCACTAGATACGAACAGTCATTTCAGCAGAGCCTTCAGTACCGGAGAGACGTCGGTAGTCTTACTGTTATATAGAAGCCAATGTTATCTTCTCGCAGACAACAAGAAGAGAGTCTTTATACAAGAAGAAAGACAAGCAGTAATTAAAATCTAGCAGTCAAGCTGAACCCTTCTAAAAAACATGACCTTATCTGAGATCATTCACTCTTATAATACTCGAGTCAGGAACATGTTCATACAGCATGACGACATCAATTTAAATAATCGCTGGCCCACAGATGCCTCTAGCTTCATATAAAGGTAAGAACTCTTAACCTAACCCCGAAAGCCCTATTGTAAATAAGAGAGAGAGTAGAAAGAGAGAGCTGGTCTACAAGTCTGTATCCTGGTAATGAGGGACTTAGCGAGATGTGCATACCAGAGTGTTAATTAAACATGTAATCCGTTTAATGTGACATACATACAAATGGCTTGCGTTGTGTTGCGTTGTTCACTGTTGTGTCAGTTTTTGTTGTGTTTTTCACTGTTGTTCACTGTTGTACTGGTCTATGTTGTGTTGCTCAGTGTTCTGCTGCCAACTGTTTCGTTGTTCTGTGTTGTGTTATTCACTGTTGTGCTGTTCAGTGCTGTGTTGCTCAGTGTTGTGTTGTTCACTGTTGCACAGCTTAGTGTTGTTCACTATTGTGATGATCAGTCTTGTTTTTCCAGTGTTGTGTTGTTCACTGTTGTGCTGTTCTGAGTTGTGTTGTTCAGTGTTGTATTGCTAGTGTTGTTCACTATTGTGATGTTCAGTGTTGTTTTTCAGTGTTGTGTTGTTCACTGTTGTGCTGTTCTGAGTTGTGTTGTTCGCTGTTGTGTTGCTAGTGTTGTGTTGTTCACTATTGTGATGTTCAGTGTTGTTTTTTCAGTGTTGTGTTGTTCACTGTTGTGTTGCTAGTGTTGTGTTGTTCACTGTTGTATTGCTAGTGTTGTGTTGCTTACTATTGTGATGTTCAGTGTTGTGTTTTCCGTGTTGTGTTTTTCACTGTTGTGTTGCTAGTGTTGTGTTGTTCACTATTGTGTTGCTAGTGTTGTGTTGTTCACTATTGTGATGTTCAGTGTTGATTTTTTCAGTGTTGTGTTGTTCACTGTTGTGTTCCTAGTGTTGTGTTGTTCACTGTTGTGTTCCTAGTGTTGTGTTGTTCACTGTTGTGTTACTAGTGTTGTGTTGTTCACTATTGTGTTGCTAGTGTTGTGTTGTTCACTATTGTGTTGCTAGTGTTGTGTTGTTCACTATTGTGATGTTCAGTGTCGTGTTTTCCGTGTTGTGTTGTTCACTGTAGTGTTCTATGTTATGCCCAGTGTTGCCCGACATTGTCCTATCTTGCAAAGTTGTTATAAAGTTGTCTTTCTTTGTTCTGTTTTGCGTTGAGTTGTTTTTTCTGTGCGTTTCTGTGATGTGTTGCGCTGTTTTCTCTTTTGTTTCGTGCTGTTATTTTGTGTTCTGTATTGCATTGTCTTCTGTTGTATTGTGTTAAGTAATGAGTTTTCCTGGGGATTCTCGTGTTGTATACGTTAGTTGTGTTTGTCTTGTCTTGTGTACACTTGTGTTGCTTTGTGTTGTATTTTGTTGTTTTGTATTGTGTACCATGATATTGAAATTATATTTTTGTTGTTGTCTTATTTATTTATTTTTCTTATTTATTTAATGTCTTTGCAAACAGTACATTGAGATTGTGTATATACAATAGTGGGTTGCAATGCCAAGAGAGCCTCTATTATGCCTTGGCATTATGGGCCAACTTAACATTATTGGTTTACATTCTGCTTAATACTAAGGAGTAGTATATCATAGTTGTACTGTGGGAAAGTAATTATATCATAGTTGTACTGTGGGAAAGTAATTATATCATAGTTGTACTGTGGGAAAGTAATTATTTCATAGTTGTACAGTAGGAAAGTAATTATTTCATAGTTGTACAGTGGGAAAGTAATTATTTCATAGTTGTACAGTGGGAAAGTAATTATTTCATAGTTGTACAGTGAGAAAGTAATTATTTCATAGTTGTACAGTGGGAAAGTAATTATTTCATAGTTGTACAGTGGGAAAGTAATTATTTCATAGTTGTACAGTAGGAAAGTAATTATTTCATAGTTGTACAGTGGGAAAGTAATTATTTCATAGTTGTACAGTGGGAAAGTAATTATTTCATAGTTGTACAGTGGGAAAGTAATTATTTCATAGTTGTACAGTGGGAAAGTAATTATTTCATAGTTGTACAGTGGGAAAGTAATTATTTCATAGTTGTACAGTGGGAAAGTAATTATTTCATAGTTGTACAGTGGGAAAGTAATTATTTCATAGTTGTACAGTGGGAAAGTAATTATTTCATAGTTGTACAGTGGGAAAGTAATTATTAGTAGTATATATTGGTCGATCTAGGAACACTGCCGGATAATGACCATGGAAAATGCGATAATGATGGGGTTTGCATGACAGGGTAATTGTTTAATATGATTAATCATGGCCCAAGGGGATAGAGAGACTTATTCCTATGCATTAATAAGTAGGTACATAAAGTAGAACAAAGGATTCGGGTGTGCAGGTGGCAGATTCCGGGATAATGAGTGTGGAAAAGAATGTGATAATGGGTGGTCTGCATAAGCACAGGTGCTGTCAGGGGGTACAAGTTTAATATGTTTAATCATCCCCCAGGGGATAGGAGATTTATTTTTCTGTGTAATTACTAAGTTAGGAAGGTAGGTAATGATCACTTCTGACACCCCAAACTCAACCTC
>NC_069424.1:49353340-49408957 GCF_026875155.1 Cherax quadricarinatus
TGATAAAAAAACTATGGCAAGGAGAGGGGGGGGAAGGGGTAGATACATTTTTTTGGACTCAAGAAGTTTTTGACACAGTTCCACACAAGAGATTAGTAAAAGCCGAGACAGCAGGTAAAAAAAAAAAGGGCACGGGCAATACCAAATAATCCCTGACAGGAAGGCAACAATGATCAGGGTAGGGACGAGGGCAGAGGGGGTACCTGTGACGATGGTCTCCAATCACTCTGGGACCGATTTTTTCTGGTAATGTGAAGGGGAGACAGAAAGGATAACCGAATGTCGTCCTGTTTGCTGATAATGTGAAGCAAACGGGGGAATTCATGGATGAGGAAAAAGCAGATTAGAGAAGGACCAGGCCAAGCCTGGTCCGGCAACAGTTCCCTGGAGTTTAAGCCCACCAAGTCAAAGTCAAAAGTTTGGGGAAACAAAGAATATCACAACAAGGGCTAAAGACTGCAAACCTCACCCAAGAAAGAGGATCTTGGAGTGAGAATAATCCCGCAATCTCCGAGTGCACATCAAAAAAATAACAGCTGCAGCATATGGGCGCCTCGAAAACCGAGAAACGTTCTGTCCCTCAATAAGAATCCCTCAAGCTTTTGTACACCGTGACGCAGCCCTATTGGGAGTAGCCCCACCACGTGGTAAGTCGTTTTAAAGAAATTAGACAAAGTGAAAAGGGTTTACAACAACCTACCCCAAAGCTAAGGGGCATGCCCCTCGGGGAGGGGTTTAAGGGGAAATCGCCTGATACGACTGAAGGAAGGAGAGATGGGGACACACGATAACGACATTTAAAAAATTGGAAAGGGAAAGACAAGGTGAAAAGGGCAGTATGTTTTTAGAGAAGGGAAACAGGAACAAACAGACACAATTGGGGCTGAAGACTCAATGGGCACGGGTGATAGAAGTATTATTCATCAAGAGTTTTCGGGAAATGGAAAAGTATGGAAAAGGGGAAAAGTGGGGGTAGGATCCAAAAACAACTTTGAGAGGGACGTAAAGGTCATGGGGCAGGGGGGAGATGGACCTATAGGCCGGAAGAGGGGGGCCAGGAATTATTCAAACCCCCGGAACCAAATTCGGGGACACATTAGCTAATACACACACACACTGGGCTCGGGCTCGACCCCTGCAAAACCCCAACTAGGTGAGTACACACACACACACACACACACACAAAGGGATTTTCGCTTTCACCCCATGCACAAAAAAAAAAATAGATATGAAAATTCCAAATATAATACATGGGCACAAAATACACACACTTTTACGGGTGTAATAGAAAGCAAAAAGTAAGTACAAAAATTCAGTGGCACAAACACAGACAAAATTTTAATACACATTGAAAATTTTGCTGCATTGGAACTTTTTCGTACCCTCCAACTTTATTTGAAATAAAATTGGAATAGGGGAGTTGGGATTTTTGGAATACGGGAATCTTTTTTTTTGGGGTCCCCTGCGACCAAAATAAAATCATTTTTTTTTCTTTTTTTCGTTTTTTTTTTTTTTTTATTTTTAATTATTTACTTTTTTAATATTATCATGGTTCACTCGTGGTGACTCATTAGGGTTGAAAATTTAGACACATGTGCAACTCTTGGGTAATTTTTTAAAAGATACCCCAAGAGTTGCCCCATGTGCTAATTTATAAACATTTTCGGTTCCCCTGAACCTTTCATCTACAAACTCATTATGTTTTCAGGGAAGCACACAGTCCAACTCAAAAACCCCCCCCAACACCCCTCATAATTTTTTTAAAACCAAATTTTTAAAAACTACACAACAACGCCCTTTGTTTTCCTAATACGGTACTCCCGGGATTTTTTTCCCACCCCATGGGTTTTTGGTAAAAGAGTTTTGGATGAGGGGAAAAAACGATGAAAAGCAGGGTTGTCAATAAATTTATCTTTTATTTTGTGAGGGTGTTATGGTTTGCACTCTTTTTTTTCCCTTTCAAAAATCTTAAATTTAAAACACATTGTTATTTTTGTTGCTAGCTTTTGATGCAAAAAAAAAAAATTTTAAGTTTTTTTTAAATTTTTTCCACAAATTAAATTTTATTTTTGGGTTGCCTTTTAATATTTAACATTATTGTTATCCCCAGGTCATAGATATTTAAGTTTAATTATAAAGGATGTAACACACAGTTAACCTTGATTGTTATCATGGTTGCATGGATCAGAATTACTTAGTCATTTTATCAGTAATTGTAATGATTATATACATATCAAATAACCAAAAAAAGGCACAATACCGTGCTGGAACGATTACACAAATAACCCGACAATAAAAGAGAGAAGCTTACGACGACCGTTTCGGTCGACTTGGAACATTTACAAAGTCACATTCGTATTGTGGATGAATGGTTTGAAAAACGCGGCAGTTGAAGTTTGAGACTCACTTATGAGCCATATGGGATCTTTATTCAAGAAACGGTTTCGCCACACAGTGGCTCATCCGTCCAATACAAAGAGGAAGGGTAAAGGAGAGGAGGATATGTGCGCGGTAATCAGTCCCTCAGCTGGAGTCGATGTGTTCAGTCCATCAATCTTGTAGAATGTAAGGCTTAGGGCCGTAGACGTGGCTTATATACTGTAGTGAGGTGAGGTGAAGCAGGCGGAGGCGGGGTCATAGTGGTACCATCCACTAGTCGAAGTTGGTCTTCGTCCAAGATTGAAACAATGTTTGACATTCTTTTGTAACACGATCCCATGATGCGCTGTGTCTGTACAGTGTGAGGATTCCCATATGCTGCATAAGTGTCTCAATCTTCACATCGTATTGACTGGTCTTCTGCTAAAACTGTCTTCCCTACTTCCAACTCGAACAGTCGCCGTCTAGTTGAATCCTCTCTAATACACAACTGTCCTTGTATGAATCTTCGTCCTGGCTTGTCTCTGTAGATGCCCTTCCTCTCCCACTAAATTGTAAAAATGTCCAAATTCAGAACCACCCGTGACTTAACACTGAACTCCTCATTTTTTCTTTTTCTTTTTCTTCTTCTCCATCTTCCCTTTCCTCTCTCATTTTTTCCTCTGGGTTGTCTTTGTCTTCTGTCTCGTGTTTCTGTTCCTTCTTCATTATTTCACGGCACCTCTGTGAAGCTTGCTCTCCCTCTGTGGGAACCTAGCTCCTTGCAGTGCTCCCCTTCCTTTGTATTTGACTGGCTCGCCTCTTTTCCCCACTTCTACCACTACCCCCCCACTACTACTACCTCTTCTACTGCTACTACTACTACTCTGCTACTACTATGATGAAATTGAGGGACACAGTGCCATCAGCAAGCCATCTGGATGGCGACGAAACGTCTACGATGGAGGGTTTGCCCTGGTGTTGCGCAATGTGTCTTGATTTCTTTCTTGTCCGGTATTATATACCTTTCCATTGTACTACTACTACTATACTACCATCCTCCTCTTCTCTGCTATTTTATAGCCGTCCTGCTCCACTTAAGATATATATACATATATACACATATACTTAGAAATCGTAAGAACAGGCGAAATATTCACAAATACTGACCTCTGACCGAAGGAGACTCGAACCTACAAACTTTGGAACAAGGTACGCAGTGCTTTACCGACCGTACCACACTGAACCAATACCTTGGCGCTCAGCTCATGCTAAACGTTTTTATCCAAGGCAGCCAGCTTTCAGGCAGGTGGCTTACAGTTTTTCATCTCATCCCCAAAGCTGTGAGTGCACTTCACTCTGGGGACTACCTTCCTAACCAGTTCCTATTTCTGCAATAGGAAACACACTTGACCCTTAGACTCTCCGTGTTGCAATGGCTTTCTGCCTATGCATGCCCGAAATCACAGGAATCTACTATTTTGAAGTGAGGGCAAGCCGACAATATGTGTCTAATTGGCTTAACTGCCCTCGAAATTTCTAAAGTTGGCATGCAAGTCACATATGAAGTCAGGATCCAGCTGAGAGAAGAATAGCCCCTATCGCTAAACAGCCGCAACAATACTCACAGGCAGCAACCCACCCTGAGGGGTATCACCACATCTATCCTTGAAAATGCAAGCTCTTAGCATGAGACTTACCTTGCGTGTCGACGTTGGCTGACACCTACATCCATCACAGTGTTGGGTGACAGGGAGGAGCTGCTGTGATCATAGGGAGGAGTCAAGATCGGCAAATATGAAGGACATAAATCCAACAGTATCAATTTGCCCCGTGGATCAGGAGACCTTGGGATCATGGGGAATAAAATGCCATATGCTTCCTAAAATAACTGGGTTCCAGACTCATCGACACCACCAGGGATCCGATGGCAGCAACTTTTATGTTCCAGCACCTCATTGTGGCCATCCAGAGGGGAAATGCTTGCTGCATACTTGGCTCGTCTCCAGCTTCCGAGGAGCTGTAGGAGTTTCATAATCTTTGATATAATGTACCTATGTATTCAAGTTTTTTTTTTTTGGTCAGTGTATTCTTTCTATAAATAAAGTAAATATAGAATACAGGGGGTGGTACGACGATAGTCATATATTTATATATATAAATATTAAATATATATATATATATTATATATATTATATATATATATATTATATATATTATATATATATTATATATATATATATATATATTATATGAGGTCTGATGGAAGTCAAATGGTCCCTGATGGAGCCACTATGATACCCTGGAAGGATGGAAAGCAGATTGCCTGGGGACAACACCTGTGCCGCCACTTTGGCAGACACCTACTTGCCATACTCCGTAGTGGAAGGGGGTGGAGCTGCCAGCCACAGGGAAGACCCAGAAGATCCGAAAATATGAAAGAGACCTTCCCTTTCTATAACTTTCATTTCCAATAGGGTCGGGGACCTTGGAGCATGGGGACAAGTGTCTCTAAGTTCCTCAAAGAGCTGGGTGAAAAGCTCATCATAGCATCCAAGGACCACAGGGCGACCAGTTCCTCTTTCGCAGAGACTCAGTGTTGGCGTTCCGAGAGGAAATGCCTGCAGCATTTTCTGGGCACCCGGCCCCACAGGGGAGTGGACGAAGTATGCGAGATGTAGCTACTGAGTTACCTATGTTGTTTTACTTTCTGTTGTATTTTTGTGAATGTTTGGCCAATGTTATTTTGTCCTTTATATAAAACATACTTGAAATATAGAGGGTGGTGGGAGAAAATTCTCTAAACAGCTTCAGGGTGAACCTTGAGTTTTCCCTGAAGAAAGTTGATTTCTTTTCTCTGGTGATGGGGGTCCTATAGACAGTTCTAGATGGTGGTAACCTCCCATATTTTATTTATATATATATTATATCTTTATATTATATATTATATATTTTAGATATATATACTATTTATATATTATAAATATGTTTATATATATTTTTATTGTGTGTGTGATGTGTGTGTGTGTGTGTGTGGTGTGGTGTGTGTGAGTGTGATTTTGCGCCTCACCATGAGGCAGGCCTCAAAACGACTTGGGCTAGGAAATCCTTCGGCTAGTCGCCAAGTTCTTATTGATTCCAAAAATCACTCGTTCGTGGTTACAATAATACAAAATACTATTCGTGAAGGCTTAGTACACCAAACGGGGGGTTTAGAATAGATTTAGCCAAAAGGCACCTATACGTCCACTTGTCCTTAGATCAAAGTAAAACATTAGATCTGCTGGGTGCTTGATCTTGTAGGATTGCATGGTCTGTGGTTTAAGAGCGTACATGTGTGATTTTTCGAATAGTCGCATGAGGCGGGCTTTTTAAACGACATGGGTTCCGAAGTTGGACTAGTCCGTGTTTTTGTTCATTACCACTCGTCATGGTTACAATAATATAAGGACATGTTCGTGAGACCTAGTACAGCAAACGCCCCTGGATTAGAATTAAATTAGCTCAGATGGCACCGACATCGTATGTCCTCGGTTCAAGGTTAAAACACTGCTTTGCTGAGTGCTTGATTGTTGTAGGAATTGCATGGACCTGTGGCTTTAGAGGACCATGTGTGATTTTTTGCTTTACCATGAGGAGGACAAAATGATATTGGTCCGTATCCTGGCTAGTTGTTAGTGTTGTTTTGTCACTTCCACTCGTTTCGTGGTTACAACAGTATTAAGATACTGGCACTCTTGAAGGCTAGTACACCAAAACGGGGGATTAGAATGAAATTAGTCTCAAAGGCACTCCCACACTCACCGTATGTACCTCGGTTCAAAGTAAAACTAATAGCACTGCTGGGTGTTGATTTCTTGTAGGGATTGCACGGTACTCCTTGGGTAGAGGGACCATGTGTGATTTTTGTCACCATCGAGGCAGGCCAAAACGACTTGGGTTCGTATCCTTGGCTAGCTAGTTGCAGTAGTAGTTATTGATTCACTACCACTATTTTTGGTTACAATAAAAAATACTTCTTGTGAAGGCTAGTGCACCAAACGGGAATTAGAATGAAATTAGCTCAGAGGCACCCACAGCACCGTATGTCGTCGAATCAATGTAAAACACCTATCTCTGCTGGGTGCTTGATTCTTGTCGGATTGCGTTGTTTTACCTTGGAAATAGGGCACCATGCAATATTTAGGTATTGTCTGAGAATGTGATTATCACTTAATATTACAGAGCGAAGATCACCATTAATAGCTAAAATGAAGATGTTCAGCATATTATTATTTGTCATTACATGTACCATGGTATTGCTATTACCATTATTATTGTTATCGGTGTCGATGATTATTTTAATTATTATTATTGTTAGGTAGGATCTCCTGTAATGCAAAGAGGACAGTATATAATGTCAAGGAACTGTCAGGTAAATTAATGTTCACTTGTTTAAGTCGAGCTTACGACGGTTTGGATCAGGGTATCCAAACTTACGATGCTTTAACATACTCGCAATGAAGCAGTCTGCTCCCTGATCTAGCTCTGACTATTGATCATAAATCTGTTCTTCCCTAGATTAGCTCAGTTCGAATTTCCTTGAGAATTAGAGTTAAGAGTTGGCTCACAGTTCTCTGTGCTGTTCAGTAAATTGATTTATTCATATTCTCGGGCACTCGAGCAATCTTTAGAAGTATCTGTCTTCCAGAAAATATTTTGGTATATATTTTATGATATGATACAGTGGTGTTGCTGGAACTCTCCACATTTATACAGTTGGTTTCAAGACATTATTTGTCTTGTCGAGACAAAATCTTTGATGTTCGTGAAAACTCAAATTGTAAAGTCTTTATGGTTAATGTGATACTTTCATGTGAATTATATGTACATACATACACACATGCATATATATATATATATATATATATATATATATATATATATATATATATATTATATACATATATATATATATATATATATATATATATATATATATATATAGTAGTAGGTTGGTAGACAGCAACCACCCAGGGAAGTACTACCGTCCTGCCAGATGACTGTGAAACAAAAACCTGTAACTGTTTTGCATGATGGTAGGATTGCTGGTTTTCTTTTTCTGTCTCATAAACACGCTAAGATAACAGGGATATCTTGCTACTCCTACTTACACTTTGGTCACACTTCACAGACACGCACATGCATTATATATATACATATACATCTAGGTTTTTCTCCTTTTTCTAAATAGCTCTTGTTCTTTTTTGTTTCTTCTATTGTCCATGGGGAAGTGGAAAAGAATCTTTCCTCCGTAAGCCATGCGTGTCGTATGAGGCGACTAAAATGCCGGGAGCAATGGGCTAGTAACCCCTTCTCCTGTATACAATTACTAAAAAAGAGAAGAAGAAAAACTTTATAAAACTGGGTTGCTTAAATGTGCGTGGATGTAGTGCGGATGACAAGAAACAGATGATTGCTGATGTTATGAATGAAAAGAAGTTGGATGTCCTGGCCCTAAGCGAAACAAAGCTGAAGGGGGTAGGAGAGTTTCAGTGGGGGGAAATAAATGGGATTAAATCTGGAGTATCTGAGAGAGTTAGAGCAAAGGAAGGGGTAGCAGTAATGTTAAATGATCAGTTATGGAAGGAGAAAAGAGAATATGAATGTGTAAATTCAAGAATTATGTGGATTAAAGTAAAGGTTGGATGCGAGAAGTGGGTCATAATAAGCGTGTATGCACCTGGAGAAGAGAGGAATGCAGAGGAGAGAGAGAGATTTTGGGAGATGTTAAGTGAATGTATAGGAGCCTTTGAACCAAGTGAGAGAGTAATTGTGGTAGGGGACTTGAATGCTAAAGTAGGAGAAACTTTTAGAGAGGGTGTGGTAGGTAAGTTTGGGGTGCCAGGTGTAAATGATAATGGGAGCCCTTTGATTGAACTTTGTATAGAAAGGGGTTCAGTTATAGGTAATACATATTTTAAGAAAAAGAGGATAAATAAGTATACACGATATGATGTAGGGCGAAATGACAGTAGTTTGTTGGATTATGTATTGGTAGATAAAAGACTGTTGAGTAGACTTCAGGATGTACATGTTTATAGAGGGGCCACAGATATATCAGATCACTTTCTAGTTGTAGCTACACTGAGAGTAAAAGGTAGATGGGATACAAGGAGAATAGAAGCATCAGGGAAGAGAGAGGTGAAGGTTTATAAACTAAAAGAGGAGGCAGTTAGGGTAAGATATAAACAGCTATTGGAGGATAGATGGGCTAATGAGAGCATAGGCAATGGGGTCGAAGAGGTATGGGGTAGGTTTAAAAATGTAGTGTTAGAGTGTTCAGCAGAAGTTTGTGGTTACAGGAAAGTGGGTGCAGGAGGGAAGAGGAGCGATTGGTGGAATGATGATGTAAAGAGAGTAGTAAGGGAGAAAAAGTTAGCATATGAGAAGTTTTTACAAAGTAGAAGTGATGCAAGGAGGGAAGAGTATATGGAGAAAAAGAGAGAAGTTAAGAGAGTGGTGAAGCAATGTAAAAAGAGAGCAAATGAGAGAGTGGGTGAGATGTTATCAACAAATTTTGTTGAAAATAAGAAAAAGTTTTGGAGTGAGATTAACAAGTTAAGAAAGCCTAGAGAACAAATGGATTTGTCAGTTAAAATAGGAGAGGAGAGTTATTAAATGGAGAGTTAGAGGTATTGGGAAGATGGAGGGAATATTTTGAGGAATTGTTAAATGTTGATGAAGATAGGGAAGCTGTGATTTCGTGTATAGGGCAAGGAGGAATAACATCTTGTAGGAGTGAGGAAGAGCCAGTTGTGAGTGTGGGGAAGTTCGTGAGGCAGTAGGTAAAATGAAAGGGGGTAAGGCAGCCGGGATTGATGGGATAAAGATAGAAATGTTAAAAGCAGGTGGGGATATAGTTTTGGAGTGGTTGGTGCAATTATTTAATAAATGTATGGAAGAGGGTAAGGTACCTAGGGATTGGCAGAGAGCATGCATAGTTCCTTTGTATAAAGGCAAAGGGGACAAAAGAGAGTGCAAAAATTATAGGGGGATAAGTCTGTTGAGTGTACCTGGTAAAGTGTATGGTAGAGTTATAATTGAAAGAATTAAGAGTAAGACGGAGAATAGGATAGCAGATGAACAAGGAGGCTTTAGGAAAGGTAGGGGGTGTGTGGACCAGGTGTTTACAGTGAAACATATAAGTGAACAGTATTTAGATAAGGCTAAAGAGGTCTTTGTGGCATTTATGGATTTGGAAAAGGCGTATGACAGGGTGGATAGGGGGGCAATGTGGCAGATGTTGCAAGTGTATGGTGTAGGAGGTAGGTTACTGAAAGCAGTGAAGAGTTTTTACGAGGATAGTGAGGCTCAAGTTAGAGTATGTAGGAAAGAGGGAAATTATTTCCCAGTAAAAGTAGGCCTTAGACAAGGATGTGTGATGTCACCGTGGTTGTTTAATATATTTATAGATGGGGTTGTAAGAGAAGTAAATGCGAGGGTCTTGGCAAGAGGCGTGGAGTTAAAAGATAAAGAATCACACACAAAGTGGGAGTTGTCACAGCTGCTCTTTGCTGATGACACTGTGCTCTTGGGAGATTCTGAAGAGAAGTTGCAGAGATTGGTGGATGAATTTGGTAGGGTGTGCAAAAGAAGAAAATTAAAGGTGAATACAGGAAAGAGTAAGGTTATGAGGATAACAAAAAGATTAGGTGATGAAAGATTGAATATCAGATTGGAGGGAGAGAGTATGGAGGAGGTGAACGTATTCAGATATTTGGGAGTGGACGTGTCAGCGGATGGGTCTATGAAAGATGAGGTGAATCATAGAATTGATGAGGGAAAAAGAGTGAGTGGTGCACTTAGGAGTCTGTGGAGACAAAGAACTTTGTCCTTGGAGGCAAAGAGGGGAATGTATGAGAGTATAGTTTTACCAACGCTCTTATATGGGTGTGAAGCGTGGGTGATGAATGTTGCAGCGAGGAGAAGGCTGGAGGCAGTGGAGATGTCGTGTCTGAGGGCAATGTGTGGTGTGAATATAATGCAGAGAATTCGTAGTTTGGAAGTTAGGAGGAGGTGCGGGATTACCAAAACTGTTGTCCAGAGGGCTGAGGAAGGGTTGTTGAGGTGGTTCGGACATGTAGAGAGAATGGAGCGAAACAGAATGACTTCAAGAGTGTATCAGTCTGTAGTGGAAGGAAGGCGGGGTAGGGGTCGGCCTAGGAAGGGTTGGAGGGAGGGGGTAAAGGAGGTTTTGCGTGCGAGGGGCTTGGACTTCCAGCAGGCATGCGTGAGCGTGTTTGATAGGAGTGAATGGAGACAAATGGTTTTTAATACTTGACGTGCTGTTGGAGTGTGAGCAAAGTAACATTTATGAAGGGATTCAGGGAAACCGGCAGGCCGGACTTGAGTCCTGGAGATGGGAAGTACAGTGCCTGCACTCTGAAGGAGGGGTGTTAATGTTGCAGTTTAAAAACTGTAGTGTAAAGCACCCTTCTGGCAAGACAGTGATGGAGTGAATGATGGTGAAAGTTTTTCTTTTTCGGGCCACCCTGCCTTGGTGGGAATCGGCCAGTGTGATAATAAAAAATAAAAAAAAATATGTAATATATATATAATATATATATATATGTAATATATATATATATATATATATATATATATATATATATATATATATATATATGTAATATATATATATATATATATATATATATATATATATATATATATATATATATATATATATATATATATATATATATATATATATAATATATATATAATGTCGTGCCGAAAATGTAAAACTGGTCAATTAACAAGAACTCATTTAAAATTAAGTCCTTTCTAAATTTTTCTCTTATAGGTTTAAAGATATATTTTTTTCATTAATGTTAATGTAAAATTTTTTAATTTTGCACCAGAAGAATTTTAGAAAACTTACCTAACCTTTTATTTATTTTATTTATTTTAGCCTAATCCTACTAAATATGTTTTAAATACGTTTACAATAATTTAATGCTAAACAAACACAATGAAATATATTTTTTTCGTTATGTTTAGAATGATTTTTGAGAAATTATTGCATACACAAATTTTCGCTTGTCGTATATGGCAAGATGAGCGTTGCTATTTAAGCCAAGATCGCAAGTTCTGCCTATTCGGCACGACATTATATATATATATATATATATATATATATATATATATATATATATATATATATATATATATATATATATATATATATATATATATATATATATATATATATATAAATAAGGCGTGAGTCACGCCTTTCATGAGGGCTACCCAAGTATACTGCAAGGGTCACTAAGCGATTTACAATTTGCCCTGAGCCAAATAAATGTGGTGAGAGCCACAATTTTATATGTGATCTAGAAAGTGATACTTGGTGGTGCATTCACAGTGGGAAGGCCTAGTGTGCTCCAGGCGACATTGCCATGTGTCACTCAAGAAAGAAAAAATGAAACAAATGTGTGACCAGTGAAAGAAATACAGGGAATAAGGTACATTATATATCGAGAAGAAACGGAGGTGGATCTACGCCAGGCTGCATTGCAAGTATTCACCTATGCATGGTTGTTGGGTGTAAGTTTGGGTTTCCAATTAACCACCAAGCTGATTGTGAATGGTCCAGCTCTCCTAGTACGATAAAGAATAGGCTGTTAAGTGCTCAATAATGAATAGCAATTGGTAATTTATAGAAGAAGGCGAGACACGAGTCTATTAGACTAGGTAGAAGTAATTGCATAGAGGATGCAAAATAGTAGGCAGGTGTTGGTCAGGTCACAGGAGGGTGTGGGGTCAGCTAGGTAAGGGAGCACTGTAAACTCCACATACACACTCATACACATACACATACTCCACAACACACACTTAATAAACCCACATATAGTTCCACACACACACACACACACACACACACACACACAGAGGAGCCAGGAACTGAGTCTCGACCCCTGCAACCACAATTAGGTGAGTACATATACATTTACACCCCACACATTCTCACATACACTCACACTCTATCCCCCCTCCACCCTCCCCCACCTATATCAAACTACTTCCCCTGATCCCCCCCTCTCTCTCACCCTCCTCCCCATCCTCTCCGTCTTTCCCCCCTCTCCTTCTCCCATTCTCCCCCTTTGCTTCTCCCTCCTCCTCACTCCCCATATTCCCCCCTCCCCACCCCTCTCACAGAATTACATAAGTTTTCCATTTTGTGCCAACAAAAACAAAAAAAAATTGGTTGCAAGAGAGCAGGAAGGAAAACCAGAGGACTGGAGGATGAGTCTGCGAAGGAAGATTGGGCAGCAGAGCTCACGAAAAAGGAACATGAGTGGGGAAAGAAGCTAGAAGAACTTAGCATGAGAATGGAAGAGAGGATAGATGTAGAAAGCAAGAAGTGGGAGATGCAAGTCACAACAGCAGAGGCTAGGATACAATGATTAGAAGAGGAACTGAAAAATCTGAAACAGCCTAAAGAACTAAAGAACAATTTGGGAATGACATCAGAGACTGCTACCTCAATCACAAACAAGGGGACTGTAGGGAACAAAGGAGTGAAACTGTATGCAGAAGCCCTCTTAGACCATTGTGGAGCCCGAGAAAAAGAGAGAATCACATCAGGAGCAATTGAGGGGACTGTAGGAAATGAAAGAGCTAAGCTATATATGGAGGCACTAACAGACCACAGCAGAGCCCAGGGAAAGCTGAGAAGGGAAAATGACAGGCCAATGGGCCCAAGGACAACAGATAGTGAAGAAACTGAAGAAAGGAAAGCTACAATGGAGGAAACTAAATCGATTCAGGGGATACATAGGGATATACAGTGGGAGAATGAAAAGGAGAGATCAGTGTTTGTTTATGGGCTCCAGGAAGTTGAAGGGAAAACTTATGAAGCAAGAAGACTAGGGGAGAAAAATGCAATCGAAAGCATCATAAATGCAATAGGAGAAGATGACATAACTCAGCTGACAAATTTTCAGTGAATAGGGGGGTTTGCAAAAAGAAGAGCCCGGCCAATGAAAATTACTTTCAAGGCAAAATCGACTTGGAACAGGATCCTGCAAGAGAAAGCAAGACTAAGGGACATACTGGCATTCAAAGAGGTGTATCTCGACCGTGACAGAACACAAGAAGAAATTCAGAAACTTTGAGAGATGGTACAAAGACAAAAGGAGGAAAGAGAGGTGAAGATGGAGATGGACAGGAGAACCCAGATTCAGGAGGAAGATCAAATTCATCCTCCCTCACAAACACCTACAGAAGTCCCCCCCAACCAGGACAACCCCAATGCAACCAAACATTTTATCCCAAAACACACATGCCATATCCAATGCCCCCACCCACCTCATTACAAACTCCACCCCCACAGCAACCACCCATAGTTCCTCACCAGGTCTCCCAAGATTACCCCCTAGACCACAGTTTTAGAAAAGAAGTTGAAGGTGTGGTATACAAATGTAGATGGAATAAATAAGTGCAAGGAGTGGCATGAAAGAATGAAGGAGACATCCCCAGACAAAACAGCACTCACAGAAACAAAACTCGCCAGGATGATAACAGATGCAATCTTTCCACCCGAATATCAAATCCTCAGGAAAGATAGAGGGAGGAGAGGGCGAGGAGGAGTTGCACTGTTCATTAAAAACCAGTGGGGATTTGAGGAAATGGAAGGAATTGGTGGTATAGGCAAAAGGGACTACATCTACCAAATAACTGATGCAGCATACAGATGCCTAGCAAACCTAAGAATAGCATTCCGAAATCTCAATAAGGAGTCATTCAGAACCTTGTACTCCATGTACGTTAGGCCTATATTGGAGTATGCAGAACCAGTTTGGAACCCACTCCCAGCCAAGTACGTAAGGAAATGGGAGAAAGTGCAACGATTTGCATCAAGATTCGTCTTGAAGCTAAGGACCTGACGACACTGGAGGACAGGAGAAATAGGGGGTATATGATAACGACATATATAATGCCGAGAAGAATCGACAAGGTGGACAGACAGGATGTTCCAGGGATGAGACACAGCAACAAGGGGTCACAGTTGGAAGCTCACGACTCAGATGAATCACAGGGATGTTAGGAAGTATTTCTTCAGTCACAGAATGGTCAGAAAGTGGAATATTCTTGGAAGTGATGTAGTGGAAGCAGGATCCATACATAGCTTTAAGAAGAGGTATGATAAAGCTCATGGAGCAGGAAGAGTGACCTAGTAGCGACCAGCGAGGAGGCGGGCCCAGGAGCTGTGGCTTGACCCTGCAACCACAACTAGATGAGTACAATTAAGTACTCACCAAATGTTGAAATTGCAGAAGCCTTTTGTAACCAAGATATATCCACTGATGAAATTAGTAAGGGGATAGCATATAGCTCAACGTTAAACAAAATATTCCCAGTTGCCCTCATAGATTCTTCAAGTCTTATGATACACTTATTAGTAATTAAATTTACATCTTACTAAAGCAGATAAAATAAATATAATATTAATTTTGAAGGAATCTGATTACCAAGATAAAGTGAATAATCTCCTAGATGATACATAAACTTATTCTAAACTTAGATAGAATCCCTTAGAAACTATTAACAGTAATTTCAATAAAACAGTTAAACGTCTACCGAAAGGAAAAGATGAATTAATTACAAGAATTTACTTTAACTAATCTATCTCTACCCTATATGTTTGGATTAATAAAAACGCACAAACCAGGTAGTCCAGTTAGACCAATTATAAGCTCCATAGGTTCAGTTTCCTTTAAATTTTCTAAATGGCTTGTAGATATTTTGAACCCAATTGTTGGAAAATTTTCTAACTTTAATGATGAAAACAACATAGATTTAGTGGATCAATTAAGCACCTTGACTGATTTAAATGACTTCAACATGGGTAGTTTTGATGTTCCGTGTTGACAAAAGTTCCAAATAAAGAACTTGTTGATTACGATTTACCATTGCCAGTTCCTACTATCATTAAACTTATTAAACTTTGCATTGTTGTTGCAAAACTTGTATTTAATGACGCATTGTTCCATAGTATGACACAATATTGTGTCATACTATGGAACAATGCTCTTCTCCAGACTGAGGGACTGACCACCTCAAAACTTTAAGGGTGATGGACTGATTACATCGTCTTCAAGTATCTTCTGCTTCTATCAACTTTCCTGTACTCGACTGAAGAAGCCTACTGTGTAGGCGAAACGTTACGAAATAAAGACACCTAACTGTTGCATATGTGTCTTACCTAACAACCTGTCGGTATTTTATACCATTTTAATGTTCATAGAGAGAGCTGTATAATGACTTTCTTGTTCGTTACTTATACTTCTTGATCTAAATCCAAGAAATCTGTTAGCCTTATTGGGAGCACTTAGGCACTGTTGTCTTTGCTTCAGATTTCTACTTACCATGACTCCCAAGTCTTTTTCACACTCAGTGTGAAGTTTTACATCACCCAGTTTATCAGTACGAAGTTTATTTACATTACCAAAGATATGTACTTTACACTTGTAGACATTCAACTTCATCTACCACTTTTCAGGCCATAACCTTAATTTGACCAAATCCTCCTGAAGTTCAGTGGTATTCTCCTCAGAATATATTAGTCGGGCTATTTTTTAATCACTGAATTTACTAGTTTCATTTGTAATTCCTTTATCAAGGTTATTAATGTACATTTTGAAAAATAATTATCCTTGTGGAACGCCAATTGTGACTGGTCCCCATTCAGACTTGACCCCATTAATAGAAACTCTGCTTTCTTTTGGTAAGCCATGCCTCGATCCATGTTAGTAGTTTACCTCCTATTCCATGAGCTGCCATTTCTCTTAACAGTCTTTTGTGACGCATTCTGTCGAAGGTTTTATTGAAATCTAAATTAACAGCATCATATCCATTATCACTGTCTACTGCCTGAGAGGTTCTGCTAAAGAACGTAAGAAATTTTGTCAGGCAAGAATGACCTCTCGTGAGTCCATCCTGAGAATTATTAATCAAATTATGTTCGCTAAGGTGATTTCTAATAGTATCAGCTTTAACTGATTCTAATAATTTTCCTTTTATAGCCGTCAGGCTTATTGGATGGCAGTTTGATGCAACTGACTTATCCCTTGATTTAAATATAGGAATTACATTAACTATCTTCCACATCTCCGACACGACACTAGTTTGTATAGACACATTAATAAACACATTCGTTAACGGCTAAGTTCCCATTTACACTCTCTGAAAACCCTTGAAAACAATTCGAGCTCAGGGACTTGTATATTTATTTTAAATATTAAAGAACGGAATTATATATGAAGATCTAAGCCTTAATTCCAGTATAAATTATTATGTGAGAGGGTTCGTATCTCAGTTGATAGCTTCCTTAGCTCATACACCGAGAGATCAGGGATCGTTTCCGGTACGTGTGACATATTATGCATATTTCCTTAAACCTACTACCCATATCCACCTAGCAGTAAACAGTACCTGGGTGTTAGTTGACTGTTGTGGTTCGCATACAGAAGAATATTAAAGACCCATTGGAAATTAGACAGACCTCCAGGTTAATTTTTTATACAAAATCTAATTAAATATACTCTAAAGAAAATGTATCAGTTCTTTTAAACCAATGAAACCATGTTTTTCTCTACCAAAATTAAGTAGTTTGTCATTATACTGCTAAAATAATTAATATAGGAATATTAATGTTCACTGTAGTTCCTAAGGAGATATTACCGTGTAAACTCCGATAAGAATTTATTGCAATCACCGCTCGAGGAGTAAAAATTTGGCAAATGTTCTGTGTGCGTTACATGAAGGATAAAGATACAATAAGCTTAGTTAAACTAAACTTTTATAGTCTGAAATAGCATAGTCAGTAAGTATTATGTACACAATTTATTATAACCCTCATGCCAATTTTTTTCCAATGTTCTCCCAGCTTGTTATAGTTTTTTAGACAACATTGGTTGAACAAGGTTTTCAACTGATGAATGTTGGAAGTTCTTCTCTAGAGTTCCGATTTTTTTTCTTAAGGCCACTATTACTTGCATGAGTGATAATTAAAAGATGTAGCTAGAAACACATATGTGAAAAGTAATCCAAAATAATGTATAGAAACAAACACATATCTCGAAATATTTCTCTTATGTTTGCAGCACGTCAATCAATAAAAATTTTTGTATTTAAACGGTTTTTTTTTCTTGTTATTTCAGGTAAATACTGTCCAGGGAACTTCTGACCACCAGGAAAGACCAGTAAGTAATAAATTATGGTGATTCGGAGTGGACGTAACGCATAATATGATTAAGAATCTCGACTTAGAGTGAATGCACCAGTAGCGGTGTACCAGTACCAGTGAGTATCTGGAGTTTACCTGGAGAGAGTTCCGGGGGTCAACGCCCCCGCGGCCCGGTCTGTGACCAGGCGACTTTTATAATATCAGTGTCGATGAAAAAGCTCCCGATACCAACCGATGCTTTTAAAAAAAGTAATATTAAATATGTATTTAAAAATATTAAAATTAACACTGCCTTACAATCAAGAGCGTTATTTACACGCACACACACACACACACACACACACACACACACACACACACACACACACACACACACACACACACACACACACACACACACACACCGAAACCAAGCTCACAGGAGTAATAACAGATGCCATCTTTCCAACGGGATATATCTTGAGGAAAGTCAGAGGGAATAGAGGGGATGGAGGAGTGGTACTGCTCATCAAAAATCAATGGGATTTTGACGGGCTGGAGAGAGGAAACAGAAGAGATGCAAGTGGCTACGTAATAGGAACACGTCAGTCTGGAGGTCCCAAGCTGGTAATTGCAGTGATGTATAACCCACCATAGAACAGCAGGAGGCCAAGGCAAGAATATGATGAGAGTAACAGAACGTTGGATGACACACTAGCTTAAGTGGCCGGAAGGGCGCATGCGAACTGGGCAAAGCTACTGATTGTAGGTGACTTTAATCACATAGAAACTGACTGGGAGAACCTGGTGCCACATAGGGGCCCAGAAACGTGGAGGGATAAGATCACGGAGATGGTACTGGAAAACCTCATGTACCAACACGTAAGGAACACTACCAGAGAGAGAGAGAGAAGAGGATGGACAAGCAAGACTGGTCTTAGTACTCAATTTAAGTAGTGCAGATATTAAGGATATCACAAATGAAATACCCCTCAGAGCCAGTGACGACGTGGTTCTGAGCTTCAAATACATAGAGTTGCAAGCAGGATGGGCAATAAGAATGCCTGCTACGCAGGCATGAAGAATTTCCTGCACGAGGTTCAGTGGGACAAAGCACTGGCAGGAATATGTGACAACAAAATGCAGGGAAGCTGAGGAGAGGTTTGTATCCAAGAGTAACAGAAGTAAGGAGTAGAGAGGCCAAAACTAAGTGTGCTAGAGAGTGGAAGAAGTATAGAAGGCAGAGGACCCAGGGGAATAAGGAGAGCAATTGTAGAGCCAGAACTGAATGTGCACAGGTAAGAAGGGAGGCCCAGTGACCATACGAAAATGACATAGCAGCGAAAGCCAAATCTGATCCGAAGCTATTGTACAGCCACATCAGAAGGAAAACAACAATCAAGGACCAAGTAATCAGGCTGAGGAAGGAAGGAGGGGAGATCACAAGAAACGACAGCGAAGTGAGGAGTTCATCATGAGATTCAAAGAAGTGTTCACAGAGAAGCCAGAATGAACTCCAGTAAGACGGAGATATGGGGTACATCATCAAGTGTTGGACACAATACATACACATACAATCGAGGAAGAACTGAAGAGGTTGCTAAGCGAGTTAGATACCTCAAAGGCGATGGGGTCGGATAACCTCCCTCCAAGGGTCCTGAGAGGGGGAGCAGAGGCGCTGTGTGTGACACTAACCACAATCTTCATCAACACATCTATCGAAACAGGGCGATTACCTGAGGTAAGGACAGAAAATGTAGCCCCAAAATTTATAAAAGGAGAAAAACATGAAGCATTAAACTATAAACCAGTGTCACTGACATGTATAGTATGCAAAGTCATGAAGAAGATTATCAGTAGAAAAGTGGTGGAAAACCTAGAAAGGAATGAACTTAACGACAATCAGCACGGTTTCAAGGATGGGAAATCCTGTGTCACGAACCTACTAGAATTCTATGACAGGGTGACAGCAGTAAAACAAGAGAGAGAAGGGTGGGTAGACTGCGTTTTCTTGGATTGTAAGAAGCCTTTGATACAGTTTCAAACAAGAGATTAGTGCATAAGCTGGAGGATCAGGCAGGTATAAAAGGGAAGGCACTGCATTGGATCAGCGAGTCATGATACGTGACGAGATGTCAGAGTGGGCGCCTGTGACGAGCGGGGTTCCACAAGGGTCAGTCCTAGGTCTGGTATTGTTTCTGGTATATACGAACAACGTAATGGAAGGAATAGACTCAGAAGTGTCGCTGTTTGCATATGATGGGACGTTGATGAGAAAAATTCAATCAGACGAGGACCAGGCAGAATTACAAAAGGAACTGGACAGGCTGCATGCCTGATACAGAAACTGGCTCCTGGAGTTCACCCCCACCAGGTACAAAGTCATGAAGATTGGGGAAGTACAAAGAAGACCGCAGACGGAGTACAGACTAGGAGGCTTTAGATTACAAATCTCATTCAAGATAAAGGATCCTGGGGTGAGTATAACACCGGACACATCTCCTGAGGCGCAAATTAACCAAATAACTGCTGCAGCATATGGGCGCCTAGCATACCTATGAATATCATTCCGACATCTCAGGAAGGAATCGTACATGACCCTGTACACTGTGTATGTCAGGCCTATATTAGAGTACACAGTACCAGTTTGGAACCCACACCTTGCCAAGCACTTACGAAAATTGGAGAAAGTGCAAAGGTTTGCAACAAGACTAGTCCCGGAGCTAAGGGGCATGTCCTACGAGGAGGTGTTAAGGGAAATCGACCTGACGACGCGGAAGGACAGGAGAGACAGGGGGGATATGATAAGAACATGTAAAATATTGAGAGGAATTGATAAGATGGACAGAGACAGGATGTTCCTGAAATGGGACACAGCAACTAGGGGTCACAATTGAAGAATGAAGATTTAGATTAATCACAGGGATGTTTGGAAGCATTTGCTCAGTCAGAGAGTTGTCAGGGAGTGAAATAGTCTAGAAAGTGATGTAGTGGAGGCAGTCCATACATATATTTAAGAAGAGGTATGATAAAGTTCATGGAGCAAGAAGAGTGACCTAGTAGCGACCAGTGAAGAGGAGGGCCAGGAGCTGTGACTCGATCCCTGGAACCACAACTAGGTGAGTACACACACATATCGCGGTCATGAGTGCAACAGGGTAAATTATTGTGCTTTTAGGGCTTATTTAGTATCTAACAGAGGTCAATGATCGTGACAAGGTCAGTGAACAATCCCAAAAGTTAGAAAGGTGAAGGAAAGACCACATTCTAATATAAAATTTGAGTGTCAAGCGAGGCCTTCCAGGTAGCTGTCACTAGGATCATCAATACACAAATAACAGCAGCATAAAGGTGACTCCAAAGTCAGAGGGATAAGTGCAGAGTCAGGACAGTTTAGTTAGTGAGCAACAAAGGAAGCATATTGTGAGTGAAAAAAAGAAAAAAGAAAATCAGAGAAACGAAATATAACAAAAGAAAAAAACTAGAGAGCCGGGCATTTGCTTCCCATAGATGAATTATGTCACAAAACATGGAAAAAAGTATAAATGTTTGGACAAAAAAATGAAAACCTTAAAGCAACTAGTAGAGTACATATGAGTTGAGTTAGATAATCAATATAGGTACTTAAAAACTTGGAAGGTTCGGACGCAGTACGACAATGCCAGCAAGGATAGCAAGAAGCGTCACGACCATCAGTTCACTGCTAGACAAAAAATATTCACTTATTTTGTGGTAAATGGTCAATTAAATAGCCCCAGGTATTCTTCAGTAACTGGAAGCTAAGGGTTCAGTCACCCTTAGAGAGTCTGAGTGAAGACCACACCAGTACTTGAAGACCATACTGGTATCAGAAGACCACACCAGTGCTATTAAACCACTTCAGCACTAGAAGATTGCAACATCAGAAGTCCACACCAGCACCAGAAGACAACACCAGCACCAGAAGAACACGACAGCATTAGAAAACAACACCAGCACCAGAGGACCACACCAGCGCTAGAAGACAACACCAGCATCAGAAGACGACACCAACACTAGAAGACTACACTAGTACTAGAAGACCACACAAGTACCAGAAGACTACACCAGCACCAGAAGACCACACCAGCACTAAAAAACCTATCCAGCACATGACGTCCACACCTACAGCGCCGCCGTAGGTGTCTGGTAACGTTGGAAATCCCATTTCTGTCTTACCAAACACTTGTTGAAATGTCTTTTCTCAATCTTGGAATTTCCTGTAACTTTTGCAGATGTGTCCCCGGAAGAGTTCTGAGGTCGTGAGTGCATGTGAAAATCTTGCCCACTCTTCTGGGCCCTAACATTTTATTTTTTGTTACCCAGATGAAGCCAGTTTTTGCTATTATTTTATTATTATCAAGTGGAAGCGCTAGATGCATAGGGGATCATGGAGTGCATGGCGAATAGGAGGCAATAGAGTATAATCCAAGAAAATGGAGAGTAGCTTCATTTCCATTTATAAAGAGCCCTTCACCGGCATCAAGGAACCTCCTGTGAAGAAGATTTTTTTTCAATGATTCACTGGATGGCAATATTTTGGTTCACAATAGCAAGGTTCCTCCTAGACGTAAGGTTCCCTGGCGTCAGGTTTTCCGATATGAAAGTCCCTCACCTCATAATCATCGGCGTCAGGTGCCTGGCATCAAGTTCCTAGTGTCAAATTCCCTTGCATCAAATTTTTTGATGTAGGGCTTCCCACCTTCCAGTTACTTTCAATTAAGTTCCATGGCATCAAGATCTCTAGCGTCAAGTTCCGTAGTGTAAGATTCCCTGGTATCAAGTTTTCTGCTCAAGTCATCATGTTTCTTGGTGTTAGATTGACTTATATCAAGTTCCTTAGCTTCAAGTTACCTTGTGTAAAGTTTCTTGGTGCCAGGGTTTCCTAATAACAGACTTTCTTTGGTCAGGTTTTACATTCTTCTTTCCACATCATTCTGAAAGAAACACTGCACATGTCCCTCTTGTTTATGGTATAATAGTATTGAATAAATAATAATAATGTAATATAATATATCTTTATTTCTACAAGTACACGTACAAGATATATAAGCCTACCTGACATCCGTGACATACTGCTATATAGAAAGCCATTTGTTATGCAGAGCATTTCTGGCAAATTAAGTCAGTTTTGTCCCAAGATGCGACCCACACTAATCGAATAACATCCAGGTACCCATTTTATACTGATGGGTGAACATGGACAGCAGGTGTCTTATGGAAGCACGTCCTAATGTTACCAACCGTACCAGAGATTCGAACTCCGGACCAGAGTGTGAGAAGTTGCAGTGTCTGACAGGTTTGTAGATGAATGGTTCAGAGAACCGACATGTTGATAAATTAGACACATGTGCAACTCTTGGGTATCTTTATTGAGGAAACGTTTCGCCACACAGTGGCTTCATCAGTCCATACGTAGGAGAAACTTGAAGAACAGGAGGAGAATGAGGTAATCAGTCCCTCAACCTTGAGTCGATGTGTTCAGTCCATCAATCTTGAATAGAATACGTCAGACACTGCAACTTCTTGGGATCTTAATACTTTGGAATTCTTCGCTTGCCTAATTCTTGGGCACGACCTACTTCCACATTGAACAAATGTGACACCACCTGTGACTGCTGCACCTCTCCTGCCATACGGTTTATAAGCTGCTTCTCCGCTCATATGCCGTATTCTATTCAAGATTGATGGACTGAACACATCGACTCAAGGTTGAGGGACTGATTACCTCATTCTCCTCCTGTTCAAGTTTCTCCTACGTATGGACTGATGAAGCCACTGTGTGGCGAAACGTTTCCTCAATAAAGATACCCAAGAGTTGCACATGTGTCTAATTTATCAACATGTCGGTTCTCTGAACCATTCATCTAGAAAGGTATGGTGATACCTTCACTATGTAGATAAAGACACCTATACATGATTCAATACATTTATTGTGGAACGTGTCACCACAAGTTGGATTGAAAAAGCCACTTGTGAGGAAACGTTTCCTCAATAAATGTGTTTTGATTTGTGATTTGTTTATTTTTTATCGCTAGTTTTGAACAATGAAAAACTTAGACTGGTTTTCCTCTCTCATCAAACTTTTAGAACGAATGTGTAAAATGTTGGTCTCTAATTTAGAAAATAGACGAGCGAAATTTCTCTAAAGATAATGGATTTATATACTTTAAAACTTATTTCCAACATTCTTCCATCCCCGACGCTACTAACTTTAAAATTCATGTACCAAAACACATTCTACTTTTTTTTTTTTTTGCTGACATACGTCCCCTGAACCTGGTGGGTGAGGCCAACCGAGGAGCAGCAAATTAAGAACATTTGTAAGAAGGTAAATAAATGGTTCATAGAACCGACAGGATGAAGAATTAGACAGTTGTGCAACACTTGGGTATCTTTATGGTGGAAACGTTTCGCCACACAGTGGTTTCCTCAATCTAATACAGAGAAGAATAGTGGAAGATCAGAAAGAGTTTGATATAATCAGTTCATTATTGTGAAGTTCCACTCATCCACAAATGTATTACCAAATCATTTCTTTCCAATATCCTTCATATATCTATTTTTTTTTAACTTAAACCCATTACTGCGACTCCTGTGATGGTTAGATATTTTTAGCACGTTATTTACTTCCCCTTTATTTATCCCTGTATTCCATTTATATATCTCAGTCATATCTTCCATAATTCTACTCCTTTCTAGTGAGTGAGATTAAGTGCCCTCAGTCTATCCTCGTAAGAAAGATTTCTGATTCGTAGGATCAACTTTATCTTTCTCTTCTGTACGTTTTCCAGCAGATTTATGTCCATTCTGTAAAACGGTGACAAGTACTATGCAGCATAATCTAAATGAGGCCTCCTCTTATTTATACTTCTTGATGTGAAGCCAAGAATTCTATTAACTTTATTGCCAACACTTACGCACTGTTGTCTTGGCTTTTGATGACTGCTATCCAGAACTTCTAAATCTTATACAGAGTCTGGCTGGAAATGGATTCTTGACCCTCTTTTTGCAACAAGAATTGTCACTCTTAAGACAATTCTTTGTAACGTCAATTGGAAAAAAAGCACATGCATCTCACCGATAACTACCAACCTGAAGGAACTCCCTTCCCTCTCTATATGACTTTTGAAGTGCTGATGAATGTGGAGCCCATTTTAAGTGATTAACCACTTCATCGATCTGTTGGTTTCCTTAATTACCGGACTTCTATCAGGGACATCGAGGAAGTGTTACAAGTCTTTAATAATTTTATATGATGTGAATTCTTTTAGCTGTTTGTGATGGTTTATATGTTTTGTTTTGTAATTGTTTGTCGTAATGTATTTCTTATATTTTTGGAAAACAGTTTTGCTTGTGCGTCTTACTGTACGTGAAGTAAAGTTTAACTTGTTAATGTCAAAAACACAGAATATCCACGTAAGTTAAAACTCTTAATGAACTCCAGAACTTCATTTCGATCACACCTCTGTCCTCAACATTGTTACCTCTAACACACCATTATCTGCAGCACACCACAGTCTCCAACATCTATGAGTTCTACTGCCTTAAACCCATTATCATCCCTAAAACTCCCCTACCGTTGTCTTTCTTTCCACTTTACATGTTGTTAGATCTTCTTTACGTGATGGTGTAGTTTGAGTGGCACTCAAGTATATGCTGACAAAGAAGCCGACATGCCTTTCCGTTTTTAGCTTAATTAGCGGGGGATATTACTCATTAGCAAAATTTGCTCTGGAAGAATGGGAAAGGGCTCGCTGTTCTTTAATTTTCTTTGCTCGTGTGTCCCCTCAAGGAAGGCTCCTTGATGTTGGTGAGGGGCTCTTGATTTAGGGAATTGGATCTGTGCTCCAGTTTCCCAAATTAAGCCTGAATGCCTTCCACATCCCCCCCCCCCCAGGCGCTGTATAATCCTCTGGGTTTAGCGCTTCCCCCTTGATTATAATAATAATTTGCTCGTGTGTGTGTGCACGTTTCGCGTGGTTGTGAAATGAGAGATTTTATGGAACAGATCGTTAAATTACGCACCTACAGTTAACGCAGCCGTCTAGTTCATCCAGTCCTAAATTATTTTAACCTATATACAGTCACCCAGCACTCATCTTTAGTTACTGTCCTCACTTATTTACCTCTACACACTCCCTTCGATACTCATCTTCCCTCAATTCACTCACCCCGGTGCCAAACTACTCTTAATACACTCATACCGATGCCCAGCTACCCTCAACACACACACCGCGATGCCAGTCAGCATATATTCTCCATCACTCCACAACACTCAACCAGCACTTCCCTAATCTTCCCCAACATCCACCTAACACTCACCAGCACTCTTTCATTTACTCTCCAATACTCCCGCTACTCTCCCCAACACTACCTCAGCAGTCCAAGCACTCCCAGCACTTTCCAACATTTCCCCAAACAGTCCCCACCCCTCCCCTTTATACTGCCCCGACACACTCCTTTATTCTGCCCCAGCACTCCTTCACCCCAACTATCTTCACATGAGGAACATTTTCATTCATTATGTAATCGTCTGAACCAATCATTACCTACCTAATTTACTTTCTGCTTAATTAATGGGATGTCTTATGCTTAAATTGAGGAGAAGGCGAGTTAAGAATTGAGACGGATGGGAGGGAAAGAGGGAGGGTTAGGGGGTTGAGGGAGGGGAGGGCTGAGAGGAAGGGAGAGAAGAAGGCAGGGAGGAACGGAAGGCGGGAGAGAGAGAGAGAAAGAGAGAGAGAGAGAGAGAAGAAGAGAGAGAGAGACGAGAGAGAGAGGAGAAAGAGAGAGAGAGAGAGAGAGAGAGAGAGAGGGAGGGAAGGAAGGAAAGAGGGACGGAAAGCGGGAGGGAGGGATAGACTGAAGGAGTGAGGAAGTGATGGTTGAGGACCAGTGTAAAAAGGAGAGAGGGATGGTTGAGGACTAGAGGTAGGGAGAGATGTAGTCAGGAGATATGAGAGGGAGCGTAGGAGAGATAGATAAGACTAAAGAAACAGGTGAAAGAAGGAATAGATAAATTGGAGAGAGAGAGAGAGAGAGAGAGAGAGAGAGAGAGAGAGAGACAAAGAGACAGAAACAGAGACAGAGGCCCAAGATTCTTCACCAGGCACATTATCATCTGGCTCACCAGCAGCAAAGAATACAAAGAAATCAGTTGCCGAATCCACAGTGAAACACAAGAGGTACAGGAAATAGGAAACCTCCCTCCCAGGCACCTAGTAGGCATTATTCCCGCTGTCACTGAGGGCCAAGACTTGACAGATGCTGCCTCCACTAACAGCTCTTCACGCTCACACCACAAATTCTGCAGTGTAGAATACAATCTACTTTAACAAGGTTTCTCAAGGAGCATATTTTTAGTCTTCCTAAGCTATCCAGCCACCAGGAGCTGAAGGAAATGCAGGAGAGGAGATTGGAAGATGAAGCTCGATTAGCAGCAGAGAAGAAAGCACGGCGCAAGGCAGAGGAGCACGCAGCAGAGATCTACGTTGCAGGGACAAAAACTTTACTGACTCACCGCGGTCCACATTGACTCGAAATACTAGATGCAGTTACTGCTGCAAAAGAGGGCATAAAGAAAATTGCTGCGAAACAAAAAGTAGTTAGACAGAATCACCAGTTCTTGAAACGAATCAAAACTGGTGAACACTCTTACACATCACTCACCCAGCTACTCCTGTCTCAGCTCAGCACTTGGTTTCGTGTCTTATTCAAGATTACAGAGCTAAATCACAGTGGTTGCCCCAGTGTCCTACCTTACATATCTATTTAGTAACTGAACACAAATATGAAGGGAGAGTCTATGAACATGTTGTCTGCCAACATTATGAGCTTTGTTAGGTAAGACACATATGCAACAGTTAGGTATCTTTATTTCGAAACGTTTCGCCTACACAGTAGGCTTCTTCAGTCGAGTACAGAAAAGTTGATAGAAGCAGAAGAGACTTGAAGACGATGTAATCAGTCCATCACCCTTAAAGGAAGATTACGGATGCGAGATTGACGAAAGGAATCAAAAGAGCTAATCAGGGAAATACCAGCGCGAGGAGTAGGCGAAGTGGCAAAGGAAAGACCAAAACCAAGAAGTTCAAGCTCATATTGAGAGAGTGAGACAGAAGACAGATTAGTAACACAGTCAGTGAGGGAGAATTTAGACCAAGGGCTAGCTGAGATGAGACGTTGAAGCTCTTTTGATTCATTTCGTCAATCTCGCTTCCGTAATCTTCCTGACTTGTCCACTTTTCGTGGTGCTCTCCTTCCTGCTCTTGTTAGTCTGTTTTCCAAGAATCACCACCTTCCACGCCGTTACCAACTTGCCCTTTCTTCTCTTAAATCTAACACTAACATTGTCATACTATCTTCTGACAAAGGTAATTCGGTAGTTATCCTTGATCGCGAGGATTACCTCCGTAAAGCTGATGTCTTGCTCTCTGACTCACGCACCTACACTCCTCTCGTTTCCAACCCTCTTGATCGCATCAAGAGAACTTTCAACAAAAAACTAAGGACTCTCTCCGACCTCTGTCCTCCTGACTTTGACCTTGTTCAACGGTTTCGTGTCATCTGTCCCTCTCTTCCCTATTTCTATGGCCTTTCCAAAACTCATAAACCTGATATTCCTCTTCGTCCTATCATATCCTCTAGAGTCTAGAGGTTCTGTCTCTTATTCTCTTGCTTCTTGGCTGGCCAAAACCCTCATTCCCTTTCTTGGTACTTTTTCTCCTGCCCACCTCCGTCACTCTCAAGACTTCATTGAACGGGTTCGCTCTCTCCCAACCTGTAAGATGCTTAGTCTTGACGTTGAGTCCCTCTTCACCAATGTCCCTCTTGATGATGTCCTTGATTTCCTTAGAGAGAAGGCCCATGAAGGATTTCTTCATCTCCCTATCCCCACTGATGTCTTTCTTGATCTGATCCGCCTCTGTGTGGACTCTAACTCCTTTTCCTTCCAAGGGAAATATTATTCTCAAACCTTCGGTGTCGCTATGGGCTCTCCTCTCTCTCCTGTCCTTGCTAATCTTTACATGGAATACTTCGAGACTGTTCTTCTTCCTACCATCGATGTGCAACCTTCACTCTGGCTCCGCTATGTGGATGACATCTTTGCTCTGTGGCCTCATGACTCCAGTCTCTTCCAACCTTTTCTTGAAGCTCTTAATAATCTTGCCCCTTCCATTAAGTTTAAAGCTGAATGGGAATCTAATTCCTTGCTTCCTTTCCTTGATGTCCATGTCCACCGCTCAGATACAGGTTTTTCCTTTTCCGTTTTACCGTAAAACCTATGCACAGTGGCATGTACATTCACTACTTTTCCTATCATGTTTCCCCTGTCAAGAAAAGTGTTCTTATCTCCCTCTTTCTCCGTGCCCTCCGCATCTGTGATCCTCAGTTCCTTCCAGCAGAAATTTCCACTCTTCATAATTCGTTCTCCCGTCTTGGCTACCCTTCCCATTTCATAGACTCTGCCCTCTCACGTGCTAAACGCAATTTCTTCTCTCCCAAACTCTCTACTCATGGGAACTCTTCTATCCTCTGCCTTCCCTACATTTCCGGTCTTTCTAATCTCAACAATTCTCTCCGTCCCTTAGACATCAAGCTTACCTTCCGCCTGACTAACACTCTTCGCACTAATCTCGTTCATACCTCTCCTCCCTCTACAGATGTTCCTGGTGTCTACTCTATTTCTTTGTCCTCCTGTCCTCTTCAATACTTCGGAGAAAACTGGTCGATCTTTTTCTGACAGACTTAGGGAGCACAAAAATAGTGTTAGGCTTGCCGACACTAACAATGCTCTTTTCTGTCACGTCAGAGATCATAGCCATCCTATTGACTGGTCTTCTGCTAAAACTGTCCTTCCCTACTTCCAACTCGAACAGTCGCCGTCTAGTTGAATCCTCTCTAATACACAACTTTCCTTGTATGACCTTAGCCCTGGCTTCGTCTCTGTAGATGCCTTCCTCTCCCACTACATTGTAAAATGCTCCAAACTTCAGAACACCCGTGACTTAACCTGAATCCTCATTTTATCTTTTTCTTCTTCTTCTTTTTCTTCTTCTCCTCTTCCCCTTTCCTCTCTCCTTTTCTCCTCTGGGTTGTCTTTCTCTCTCCTGTCTCGTGTTTCTGTTCCTTCTTCATTTATTTTATTTCACCACTTCCCCTTTCACGCACCTCTGTGCGCTTGCTCTCCCTCTGTGGGTATCTAGCTCTCTTGCAGTGCTCCCCTTCCTTTGTATTTGACTGGCTCGTCATCCTTATTTCCCACTTCTACCCCTACACTACTACTACCTCTTCTTCTTCTACTACAACTACTGATGAAATTAAGACACATGTGCGCGTCTGGTTGTCTTTGTTGTGGACGTTTCGCCATCCAGTGACTGGCTGGATGGCGAAACGTCTACGATGGGGATGCCCGGGTGTTGTGCATGTGTCTTAATTTCATCCTGTCGGTATTATATACAATTCTTGTACTACTACTCTACTACCTCACACCTCTTCCTGCCTATATATAGCCGTCCTGCTCCACCTCTGTTTTTGTGCCTTTTCATTTCAAATTTTTTCCCCAAAACCCCTTTACGAAACCCCCATGTGCGGTTTTGTGGGAAACAGCCCCTTTGCCCCCCCTTTTTCCCAATTTTAATTTACTGGCCCGGCTTTTTTTTAAACCCCCATTTTAAAACCCAACAAAACAAAAAATTTTTTTCACTAAAAACCCTCTGGGGAAAAAGGGGGAAACAGGCCCTTTTCCCCGTTGGGCCTTTCCCAAATAAGTAGGGCTGGGGAAAAAATTGTATCCTTTTAAAAAAATTTATCCCCTAATTAAATTCCCCGCACATATACCCCCCCTTCCTCCCAATATGGCCGGTTTTCCCCTTTTGGTTTTGTCTTCCCGCCCGAAGGCCGAATTCTCTTTTTAAAGGCGGGAAGGAAAAAAGGTCCCAAAACCTTCGGGATTTTGGGGAAAATTACCCCCCCCCGGCACAAAGAAAAACAAAACCCCAAAACCGAACGGGGTGTTCCCCGTAAAAACCGGGTTTTTGGGGGAAAGAGGAAAATTTTCCCGAATAATGCCTTTTTTTTGATCTAATGCCTTTTTTTACCTTCTTTTAAACTTCCAATTCCCCAGCATTTTTAAACCATCCTTTATTGGCAATTGGGGCAAGTTTTAAAAAAAATTTTGTTTGTCCTTTGCTAGGGGCCGCTTTGAAGGGGTTTAACCCTGGTAAAAAGTTAAAAAGCCGGTTTTCCATTACCCTTAAAGGTAGACCCAAATTTTTTCCTGACGAGAAGAGAACAAAACAAAATCGCGTGTTCCTGGAAAAATTTCCATCCCAAAGATTTTAAAGGGAATGAATCTCCAAGCATATGCCTTTTTGTTTACTTTTTTTGTCCCTTATTTAAGGGGGTTGCCATCCAAATTTTTTAATTCCCCTTTAGGGTCCACCCTTCAAATTTTAAAAAAATACCCTTGAAAAAAATGGAGGGCCTTTCCCATTTTGCCCCTTGGAAACAAAACGGACCCTTTTTTGAATTTTCCTTTAAAAAGGACCTTTAGATATTTCCCGGGGAACCAAAAAAACCTTAAAGCGGGTTTGGAAGGGGAATTTAAGGCCCCTTTTTGACCCCTTCAAAACCCCAAGAACCAAAAGGAAGCAGGCCCAAAAATTTTTTAAAAGAAATAAATTTTTTGGACATTTTTAAATTTTAAAGGGTTCCCCAAGACGGGGGAAAAAGGCAGGTTTTTTAATCTTAAAAGAACTTCTTCCTTGGGGTGTTTCCCCAACCATCTAACGATTTTTGAAAAAGGAAAAGGGGCCCAAAATTAAAATTCTCCCAAAAACCCCCCGGAACATCTTTCCAATTTTACCGACTCTTCAGAAAACCAAGAAACGTTTGGTATTTTTATTTTGATTTGCCCAAATTTTCCTTCTCCCCGCCCAAAAACCAGTTTTTATCAAAAAAGGGAAAAGAAAAACATTTTTTTAGGAAAATCTGCATTTAGCAACCCTTCTCCAAAACTGGACCTTTTTAGTCAGGCTTTATTTTCTCGAAACAAAAAACTTTTTAACGGGGAAAGACGCCCATAATTAAAAAATCGCCCCCAACAAAACCCTTTTCAAAAAAAGTTAAAACCTCTTAAAAACCCCCGAAACCCTTTTGTTTATAAGAAGAAAATAAAAAAAGCTCCCCCACAAAGCCCCTACCTTAATAAGGTTAGGAAATTTCCAAACCAAAAGGGGTTTAAATTTTAAAAAGAAAATTTTTTAAAGTGGACTTCCCCAAAGGCGGTTTGGGGTTGGGCGGTTACGTGTGGCTTTTTGGTGTTTTTGTTCCTTTTTTATTTTGTACAAAAAAAGGGTTGGTTTTTCGGTTTTTTCCAAACTGTTTCGTTTTTTTGTTTTTTCACTGTTGTTCATCGTTTTTGGGCTAATTTTTGTTTTTGCGGTAAAAGTGTTGTTTAAAACTTTTGTTGTTCTTGTTTTTTTCCCATTTTTGTGGTTCATGTTTTTGCGCAAAATTGTGTTGTTAAATTTTGTTTTGCTAGTTTTGTTCACTATTGGGGATTTCTTTTGGGGTTTTTTCCCAGTTTTGTTTTTTGTTCACGGTTTTCTTTTCAGTTTTTGTTTTTTTTGGTTGCTGTGTTGCATTTGTGTTTTCATTTGTTTTTCAGTTTGTTTGTTCACTGTTGTGTTGTTTTAGTTGGTTTTTCCTGTTGTTTGCTAGTGTTGTTTGTTCACTTTTGTGATGTTCATTTTTTTTCTGTTTTTGGTTAAATTTTTTGGTTTTGGGTAGTGTTGGGGTTTTCATTTTTTTTAGTAATTTTATTTTCCCCCTATTGTGAATGTTCTTTTTGTTTTTTTTCATTTTTGTGTTTTCACTTTGTGTTTGCTATTTTTTGTGTTTTTTCAAATTGTGTTGCTAGTGTTGTATTGTTCAATTGTGATTTTAAATTTTGTTTTTTCATGTTGTGTTGTTTTCACTGTTGTTTTCTATGTTGGGTTGTTCACTTTTTTGCAAATGTTTTTTGTTAAACTATTGTGATTTTCAGTGTTTTTTTTCCCGTTTTGTGTTGTTCACTGTTGTGTTGCTGTGTTGTGTTGTTCACTGTTGTTCAAATTTTTCCCATTTTCCCCACAAATGTCCTTTTCTGCGTTTTTAAAGTTGTTTTCTTTTTTCCCTGTTTTTGCTTAGTGTTTTTCTTTTCCGGTATTTTCTTTTTTTTGGTTTTTTCCCGCCTTGTTTTTTCCTTTGTTTCTTTGCTTTTTTTTTATTTTTTTCAAAACCCAAAAATTTTATTTTAATTTTCGTTTTTATTTTTTAACTTTTTTTCCCTTATTCTTTTTTAAACTTTTAAATTTTTTTTGTCTTTTTTTAAAACCTTTTTCCTTTTTTTTTTTTAAAATCTTTAAATTGTGAAAAATATAATAAAAAAAATTTTTCTTTTCCCCCAATTCTCTTTTTAAAAATCTTTTAAAATCCCAATCTTAAAATTATTTTTTTTTTTAAATTTTCTTTTTTTTGCTTTAAAAACCCCTTTTCCCAATTAAAAAACCTTTTTTTTTCTTAAAATCCTAAAAAAAAAAAATTTCCCCCAAAAAATTTTTTAAATTTTTTTTTGTTTGGGTTTATCAAAATATTTGTTTGGGCTGGTTGTTTTTGTTTTTGCCAATCTTTGTGTTTTTTGTTTTTGGAGTGGACTTGTCCCCTTTTTGTTTTTTGTGTTGTGGGGTAGTCCCCCCCTTTTTTTTTAAAAGTAAAAGGTTTTTGTCAGATATTCCCTTTGGGAAACGGGGTTCCTTTCTTTGGATAGGAAAGGGCAGCGCCAAAAATCAGGATTTTGGGTTTTTTGCCCCGAGTATTGACTGGCCACGTTTAAGCATTTTTTTGGGTATTGTATAATCAGGTTTTAGGGTTTTGTGGGGTTTATTGTTTTTATCAGGTGCTAGCTATTGTCGGGTTTGTCCGTTTTTTATTCAAATGTTTTTTGATTTGGGGTTTGATTGGAAAGAATTTTATAACACTCTATTTTTCTTCGGGAGTTTAATATATGTGTTATAAAAATCTGCGATTATTAAAAAAAGGTTTTACATTTTTTAAGTGTTTACTCAGGTGTTATCTCTCGGGTTGTTGCCCCGGGTGTGGTACAGGTTTGGTCTTATTTGTCAGTAGTTAATTTTTTTGGGCGTTCTTACTTTTAACATTACCCCCCCCATCTGTTCCCGGGTATTTTTGTGTTAAATGAACACTTTGAACTGTTTTCCCAATGAACAGTCTTAAAACGGGGGAAACTGACCATTTTTTCGTTTTTCGGCACCGGCCCCTCGCAAAAACAGTTTAAACCCCAAAAGGGGAAAAAAACCTTGGCCATCATAAAAAGCGAATGCGAGTTTTTGGTCCCGGAATGGAAAAGGGGCCCCAGCATCCCCACCCCTACCCCGGGAGGCATCTTGTGTAATTCAATGAAAACTGCGTAAATTTAAATTTAGTCAAAAGTGATTCAATTTGAATGGAACGCCCCCAGGGATGGGATGGGACAGCAGGTGTAGGTTACCATGAAAGGATCTGGTGATGGGGCCTCAGCAGTGTCATTTTTGGGGGCATCAGCACCCTTCAGGTGTTTGGTGGCACCCGCGTTAGTTGAGGGGGGAGCAGCAGGGGTCATTTTGATGGGGGCAGCACAGTGTCATTGATGGGAAAGCAGCAGAGTCAGGTGATCATGGTACCCAGTAATGTCGGGGTGATAGGGTAGCAGCAGTTCCCGGGTTAAGGTGGCAGAAAGCAGTGTCAGGTGATGGTGGCACAGAAATGTAAAGGTAGTGGGGGCCCATTATTTAGGGCAGTAGGAGCGGGTTTTAAGGGGTAATAACACCAAAAGTTTTAAAGGGCAAAACAGCAGGTTTTTAAGGGCAGTGACGGGCCTTTTTTAAGGAAATAACAGCCGGTGGGAAAGGACAGTAAACAGCAGGTTTTAAAGGGGGCGGTAACACAGGTATTAGTGTGTAATAGAAAGGTATTAATGAAGAAATTATCGGGTTGGGTAAAGGGCAGTAACAGCGGGGTAGTGGGGGCAGTGACAGCATAGAGTGGGGGCCCAACAACAGCACTAGTGAGAGCATAACAGTCGGGGTTTTAAGGGCATAAACGCGGGGAAAAGGGCCCAGTAACAGAAGGTAGTGGGGGATTTAGTAACAGCTGCTTTAAGGGCAGTAATAGCAGGTAGTTGATGACGCCCTTGCTAGGGAAAATCACAGGCACTCAATCAAAATTCCCCCCCCCCTTTACGATCCCCGCTGGGGGGGGAAATTTATACCTTCTCACAATTTGTCGCATCGGCGAAAGTCAAGTCAAAATTTGAGAATTAATAAATTCCACCCCGGGCTTTTGCTCCCGCAATAAGGAATTGCTTGCAGGTTAAATTTAGGGGCAATATCTCGCTAAAGGGACTTCCTTCTTTGGGTCTGTACTGACGACCCCTAAATTCATCAAACCTCATGGACACTTTCTTTTTTCAAGCCCCTACAAACATGACAATTCACTGTATTCCCCCTTCAATTTTGAAGGCAAAACGCTCCATCTTTTTTAAAAGGTTTGCCAAGATCGTCCGTCCCCCTCTGAAAAATAAAGATATCTGCCAGAAAAAAAATTTGGGCCCTCGAGAGAAAACATCACTGGGGGGCCAGGAAAAGAGTACGTAACCTTTATTGGGCGCAGGGACCTAAGCTACCCCAAACTGTCTGCTGTCTCGCTCGGAGTTTGGGTTTTTGGGCTTTTTGCCCACGAGAAAACGGGAGTTCTTTTCTAAAGTTGGATATGGGGAAAAACCAGTCCCCATTTTTTTGGGGCTATGGCAGCACCGGTTTTCCCTTTAAGAGTTTGGGGACCCTAATCCTGACCCTTTTCTTGGGGGGGGGGGGGCATGCAAAGAGTACGAAACCTTTTTTCCCGGCGCTTTGTAAAACCCTCATTTAAAAAGGCTATCTCCCCAAACCCACGAACCAGGGACTGGGGGTTGACGATGGGGCCCCCGGTCGTTAAACCCAGTCCCCAGGTTCCAGCCAGTGAGAAGTTTGGTTTTTGGGCAATCGCAGGGGTTTTTGGGGGTGCCAACTCCTTTCCCCTTTGTTTCCCCATTCTAAGCTGGCTGGACAGCCCTGCTCTCTAGTGCTTCTATTCTCCCAAGTTACCGGGGCCCCCCCTTAATACCTATCGCTGTACATGTGATATAGTGACATATTCCCGTTCTAAAAAATTGGGGAAGGATAATATAAGTCCCAAAAAATTTTTTGCTGTTTATTTTTCTCCCTTTACAAACCCGATAAAAGGCCCTTTGGACTCCCGGGTTTTAAAAATCACCAAAACCCCAAAGCTCTGTCTGACGGGGAGCCATTCATATTTTCACAATCGCCCCAAACCCCTATAGAACCGAAAAGCTTCACAAAATGTCTCCCATTGTAACCCGACTACTATAAACACTTCACCAAGGACTGTCCCCTTTTAAAAAAAAATTTTTTTTAAGTTTTTGTTCTAAATTGAGAATGGGTGGGCGCGAATTCAGATTTCCCGGCCCCCTCATTAAAAACTCAACAAGCAAGGGCAATCATCATAACCTGCCAGCTAAGTGCCCACCCCAGGAAAAAAAATATATGAAAAAAATAAAATTAAAGGGAAAAAAAGGGGAAAAAAAGAAAAAAATTCCCTTTTTCCCACATACGCAGCCCCAAAACTCAACCAAGTTTTTTTCCCCCCATAACCCGCCCCCCCCCCCCCCCCGGGGCCCCCGGGATAATCCACCTTCAAAGACAAACCCCCCCACTTAAAAAACCCAAAACCCTACGTCGTTCATTTTGCCTCCATAATTTTCCCATCCAACCTCCCCCCACCCGGTCTTTCCCAACGCAACACCCACCGGGGAGCCTTTCCCTTCCCCAAGCAAAAACCCCCCGGGCCTCTTCAACCACCCAAACCCCACAAAATTTTTTTAATTTTTGCCTCAACCAACCCCTCCCACCTTTACCCAACCCCCGGGATACCCCAACCCAATTTTCCCACCCCAACCCCTTTTTTTAACCGAACCCACAAACCACCTTGCCACAAACCCCCGTAAGCCCCCCCACCGAATTAAATTTCCAAAAATGTTTTATACCCAGCCAAAAACCCTTTTTCCAAAACCTTTTCCCTCAAACCCAAAAACTTTCACTAAAAAAATCCAAAAAATTTTTAAACCCAAACCGGAAAAACCCTGCTTTATTAACTTTTAAACGCTGAAAAAAACCATGACCCCCAAAAGATTACAAAAGGGCCTTTTGGTGCTGAAACTGTCAGGTTTACCTTAGGGGGAGTCCCCCTTTTCACTTCAAATTACCCCAAATTTTTGGGGTTTTATCACCCTTTACGTTTCAAAATTTGGAAAAAAGACTAAATTATACCACCTCTCTAAGCAGCTTCAAAAAATTTAATAATTTGGGTCCCTTTTTGGGGGGAAAAAAACTCCAGTTAAAAAAGGGGGGGGGGTATATCCCCCCGCCCTCAGATCCTTCAAACTTTTTGAGGGCTTAACCCCCCCCAGAAGGGACAAGTAGACTCTTCCTTGCACAACAACTTTAATGAGAGAGACATGTGTGTACCACGTCTCTCTCTCTCTCTCTCTCTCTCTCTCTCTCTCTCTCTCGTTAATAGAATTTCTGATCAACTTCACAATGAGGATTAAACGTGAGTAATTACTCTTTTCCCTATTGCAGGAAAATTAAGAGAAAACCTGCGCCCCACTTGGTCTACAAGTCAGGGACATTATGACTGCTAGTCTACAGATAAATAACAAGAAACCTACCCTCTTGTATTAAATACTGTTGCACAGAGTAGCAACGAATGTATATAAAGCTGACTTCAGCATATTCCTTTGTGCGGACGATGAATTGGAGGGCGAAGAGGGCTGAGGCTCAGATTGCTTCAAGGAACGGACGAGACGTGTGTGTCACAAGGACATTGCTGCCTTATCATTAAAAGACAAAGGGACAGTAGTAACCAGTGCGTTCTTGACTCTTGTTCATTTTGACAATCTCAGGAAACTAGGAAAGTTAGACTAGTTCCCTTACACGAGTCAGGAAATTCGTGGTAGGACGAATCACATGGTGTTTATAGCGTCTCTGTGTGACTTTCTTGATTGAACATCGGGAATGCTGAAAGCAACAACGGTGCAGCAGGTGGTAATGCAAGCAACAACGGTGCAGCAGGTGGTAGTGGAAGCAACAACGGTGCAGCAGGTGCTATTGCAAGCAACAACGGTGCAGCAGGTGGTAGGGCAAGCAACAACGGTGCAGAAGGTGGTAGTGCAAGCAAGAGCGGTGCAGCAGGTGCTAGTGCAAGCAACAACGGTGCAGCAGGTGGTAGTGCAAGCAACAACGGTGCAGCAGGTGGTAGTGCAAGCAACAACGGTGCAGCAGGTGGTAGTGCAACAACGACGGTGCAGCAGGTGGTAGTGCAACAACAACGGTGCAGCAGGTGGTAGTGCACGCAACAACGGTGCAGCAGGTGGTAGTGCAACAACAACGTTGCAGCAGGTGGTAGTGCAAACAACGGTGCAGCAGGTGGTAGTGCAAGCAACAACAGTGCAGCAGGTGGTAGTGCAAGCAACAACGGTACAGCAGGTCGTAGTGCAACAACGGTGCAGCAGGTGGTAGTGCAAGCAACAACGGTGCAGCAGGTGGTAGTACAAGCAACAACGGTGCAGCAGGTGGTAGTGCAAGCAACAACGGTACAGCAGGTGGTAGTGCAACAACGGCGCAGCAGGTGGTAGTGCAAGCAACAACGGTGCAGCAGGTGGTAGTGGAAGCAACAACGGTGCAGCGGGTGGTAGTGCAAGCAACAACGGTGCAGCAGGTGGTAGTGCAAGCAACAACGGTGCAGCAGGTGCTAGTGCAAGCAACAACGGTGCAGCAGGTGGTAGCGCAACAACGGTGCAGCAGGAGGTAGTGCAAGGAACAACGGTGCAGCAGGTGGTAGTGCAAGCAACAACGGTACAGCAGGTGGTAGTGCAAGCATCAACGGTGCAGCAGGTGGTAGTGCAAGCAACAACGGTGCAGCAGGTGGTAGTGCAAGCATCAACGGTGCAGCAGGTGGTAGTGCAAGCAACAACGGTGCAGCAGGTGGTAGTGCAAGCATCAACGGTGCAGCAGGTGGTAGTGCAAGCAACAACGGTGCAGCAGGTGGTAGTGCAAGCAACAACGGTGCAGCAGGTGGTAGTGCAAGCAATAACGGTGCAGCAGGTGGTAGTGCAAGCAACAACGGTGCAGCAGGTGGTAGTGCAAGCAATAACGGTGCAGCAGGTGGTAGTGCAAGCAACAACGGTGCAGCAGTGGTAGTGCAGCAATAACGTGCAGCAGGTGGTAGTGCAAGCAACAACGGTGCAGCAGGTGGTAGTGCAAGCAATAACGGTGCAGCAGGTGGTAGTGCAAGCAACAACGGTGCAGCAGGTGGTAGTGCAAGCAACAGTGCAGCAGGTGGTAGTGTAAGCAACAACGGTGCAGCAGGTGGTAGTGCAAGCAACAACGGTGCAGGTGGTAGTGCAAGCAACAACGGTGCAGCAGGTGGTAGTGCAAGCAACAACGGTGCAGCAGGTGGTAGTGCAAGCAACAACGGTGCAGCAGGTGGTAGTGCAAGCAACAACATGCAGCAGGTGGTAGTGCAAGCAACAACGGTTGCAGCAGGTGGTAGTGCAAGCAACAACGGTGCAGCAGGTGGTAGTGCAAGCAACAACGTGCAGCAGGTGGTAAGTGCAAGCAACAGTGCAGCAGGTGGTAGTGCAAGCAAAACGGTGCAGCAGGTGGAGTGCAAGCAACAACGGTGCAGCAGGTGTAGTGCAAGCAATAACGTGCAGCAGGTGGTAGTGCAAGCAACACGGTGCAGCAGGTGGTAGTGCAAGCAAATAACGGTGCAGCAGGTGGTAGTGCAAGCAACAACGGTGCAGCAGGTGGTAGTGCAAGCAATAACGGTGCAGCAGGTGGTAGTGCAAGCAACAACGGTGCAGCAGGTGGTAGTGCAAGCAATAACGGTGCAGCAGGTGGTAGTGCAAGCAACAACGGTGCAGCAGGTGGTAGTGCAAGCAACAGTGCAGCAGGTGGTAGTGTAAGCAACAACGGTGCAGCAGGTGGTAGTGCAAGCAACAACGGTGCAGGTGGTAGTGCAAGCAACAACGGTGCAGCAGGTGGTAGTGCAAGCAACAACGGTGCAGCAGGTGGTAGTGCAAGCAACAACGTGCAGCAGGTGGTAGTGCAAGCAACAACGGTGCAGCAGGTGGTAGTGCAAGCAACAACGGTGCAGCAGGTGGTAGTGCAAGCAACAACAGTGCAGCAGGTGGTAGTGCAAGCAACAACGGTGCAGCAGGTGGTAGTGCAAGCAACAACGGTGCAGCAGGTGGTAGTGCAAGCAACAACGGTGCAGCAGGTGGTAGTGCAAGGAACAACGGTGCAGCAGGTGGTAGTGCAAGCAAACAACAGTGCAGCAGGTGGTAGTGCAAGCAACAACGGTGCAGCAGTGGTAGTGCAAGCAACAACGGTGCAGCAGGTGGTAGTGCAAGCAACAACGTGCAGCAGGTGGTAGTGCAAGCAACAGTGCAGCAGGTGGTAGTGCAAGCAACAACGGTGCAGCAGGTGGTAGTGCAAGCAACAACGGTGCAGCAGGTGGTAGTGCAAGCAACAACGGTGCAGCAGGTGGTAGTGCAAGCAACAACGGTGCAGCAGGTGGTAGTGCAAGCAACAACGGTGCAGCAGGTGGTAGTGCAACAACAACGGTGCAGCAGGTGGTAGTGCAAGCAACAACGGTGCAGCAGGTGGTAGTGCAAGTAACAACGGTGCAGCAGGTGGTAGTGCAAGCAACAACGGTGCAGCAGGTGGTAGTGCAAGCAACAACGGTGCAGCATGGTGTAGTGCAACAACGGTGCAGCAGGTGGTAGTGCAAGCAACAGTGCAGCAGGTGGTAGTGCAAGCAACAACGGTGCAGCAGGTGGTAGTGCAAGCAACAACGGTGCAGCAGGTGGTAGTGCAAGCAACAACGGTGCAGCAGGTGGTAGTGCAAGCAACAACGGTGCAGCAGGTGGTAGTGCAAGCAACAACGGTGCAGCAGGTGGTAGTGCAAGCAACAACGGTGCAGCAGGTGGTAGTGCAAGCAACAGTGCAGCAGGTGGTAGTGCAAGCAACAACGGTGCAGCAGGTGGTAGTGCAAGCAACAACGGTGCAGCAGGTGGTAGTGCAAGCAACAACGGTGCAGCAGGTGGTAGTGCAAGCAACAACGGTGCAGCAGGTGGTAGTGCAAGCAACAACGGTGCAGCAGGTGGTAGTGCAAGTAACAACGGTGCAGCAGGTGGTAGTGCAAGCAACAACGGTGCAGCAGGTGGTAGTGCAAGTAACAACGGTGCAGCAGGTGGTAGTGCAAGCAACAACGGTGCAGCAGTGGTAGTGCAAGCAACAACGGTGCAGCAGGTGGTAGTGCAAGTAACAACGGTGCAGCAGGTGGTAGTGCAAGCAACAGTGCAGCAGGTGGTAGTGCAAGCAACAACGGTGCAGCAGGTGGTAGTGCAAGCAACAACGGTGCAGCAGGTGGTAGTGCAAGCAACAACGGTGCAGCAGGTGGTAGTGCAAGCAACAACGGTGCAGCAGGTGGTAGTGCAAGCAACAACGGTGCAGCAGGTGGTAGTGCAAGCAACAACGGTGCAGCAGGTGGTAGTGCAAGCAACAGTGCAGCAGGTGGTGGTGCACCTGAACACATCGTCATTGTTGACTTATCACAAATCTTTGAACTTTGATGCCATATTTTTAATTAGGTTGAGGTGGAGCGCCTTGATGCAGCTTACTATTGTCATGGTCTTCCTTACGTTATGATGGGTCAAAAGCAAACTTTTGTGTGATCTTTCTATCTGAAGTGTTGTTTGTGTGCGTGTGCGTGTGTGTGTGTGTGTGTGTGTGTGTGTGTGTGTGTGTGTGTGTGTACTCACCTAGTTGTCGTTGCGGGGGTCGGTTTACAGCTCCTGGCCCCGCCTCTTCACTGGCCGCTACTGGGTCGCTCTTCCTACTCCATGAGCTTTATCATACCTCTGCTTAAAGCTATGTATGGATCCTGCCTCCACTACATCGCTTCCCAAACTATTCCACTTCCTGACAACTCTGTGACTGAAGAAATACTTCCTAACATCCCTGTGATCCATCTGCGTCTTCAACTTCCAACTGTGTCCCCTTGTTGCTGTGTCCCATCTCTGGAACATTTTGTCTCTGTCCACCTTGGAAATTCCTCTCAGTATTTTATATGTCGTTATCATGTCCATCCCTATCTCACTTCTATATCTGTGTGTGCGTGTGTGTGTGTATGTGTGTGTGTGCGCGTGGGCGTGGGCGTATGTATGTGCAATACTCATGGTAATTCAACTTCAGTAACAAAGTAATGACATAATCCATTATGTACTTCCTATACATTCATTAAAAAAAAAAAAAAAACTGCCGACTCCATTTTTCCCCTCAGCTTAGAATTGTCGACCTTTAGTTTTCTTTCTAAACTTGTCAAGAAACCGCTTCTATCAATTCTTATAATATTTAATGACTTACCTGTCGTCATGTTTTCTTTCCTTCTATCAGCCCAGGATGGTATCTATTGTGTCCCTTGGGTTTCCTCTTTGTGTATGTTTCCCTATAGACTTTGTATTTACGACAGATAGTGTACTATAGATAGGTGAACTGCTAAGTAATTGTCTCTAAATGTCTGTATATTTTTACGAAACACTAATTATTGTCATTTGAATTTTTCACTTAAATCTGTTCCAAATTTCTTGATTTGTCTTTTTCAATAATTTAGCGGAGTTAAGTTTGTCAGTGTCACTAAGTAAATATTTATAGTTAGCTGCTCTGAAGGTTGTAACCGGGAAAGTGGTAATTTTGGAATCATTGTTAATATTTATTTTCTAGTTTATAATAATTAGGTCACTGGAGGGATTTTATAAAACCATAATTGGTAGTGAGGTCAAGTTCCAGTATATTATCCCCGAGTGTGGGGTCCCAACTCACCAAAATTAGTTGAATAATTGCATCGTTATTTTTAATTATATCTTTCTTCATCATTAGAAAGAGAGAGAGAAAGAGAGAGAGAGATGATGATGACTCGAGTATGGAACACATTCGTACAGCATTTTTTTTTTTTTTTATTTAAAAAGTACATCACAGCACATAAAAAAGAAAAAACAGGCCTTATCCGTCAACAAATGTAAAACTTTCCATGGCCATATAATACCACATACAAATATAAATAATTATACATGTAACAAATATTATCTAATGAAAACACAAACGGTAACCAAATTAAGGAGAGAATTGATACAAACTTCCGTACTAACTACATCAAAAGTAAAACCAGATATTCTGTACTATGACTTAACGTCATAAGGTAATAACTCAAAAAGAGCACAGTATGTACATACCGTAACCCTGGCAAACTAAACCCCCCCTTCCCAGACGAACCCCCCTTCCCCAGACAGAACCCCCCTTCCCCAGACAGAACCCCCCCTTCCCCAACAGAACCCCCCCTATCTGAAAATTACAACATAAAATTAGAACCACAAGAGTGCACAATAAAATAAGTTAACCCTAACACATCTATAATGCTGTCCAAAAGTATAAATCTTCCAACACGTAAGAATATGAAGTATAAACTACAATGATACATCTGTTCCCAAAACTTAAAATGGTAAAGGTTATAACTGCCTCACGACTTACAAAACAAAACACAAGTGCAATAAGTACATTATGTAAATATGGAACAGTTTGATTTCTAACATTGGTTATAAAGAATTTCCTGTAGTCAAATTACATTAACAAGATCCGTCCACATCATAAACAGCAATCATTGTATTGAGATCCTAGCCTTACAGAAAGAAAAAATCGTAAACCCTCACCATACATAATTTTTTTTTTTTTTTTTTTTAATAATTTAAAAATGAACAATACATTAAATAATCATAGGATTACCTATCATTACATTCATAGTAAGTATAATTACAATTGTCAATATATACGCTAGAACGGTTATAAATAATCGTCCATCCCCTATTCATTATGTACCTATCCTAAGGTAACACAAGAATATACAAAATCTTCGTTACCTTAATTAAAACCCTCTTATATACATTATAAACAAAGAGAAACTATTCATCAATAATATGCCTTAGTGTTTAATTTTATGTCAATAAAACCTTTGTAAAGACATAATACATAAACAAGTGCATATATAACAAAATATCCAAAAACGAACGATATGTAATGAAACTGGTAGTCAATTTACTTCATTACTGCAAAGATACAAAAATATTCAGTACATTACACAAAGGGTTCCACTTAATAGCATGAGATAATTCTGAATTGCCAAACAAGTAACATTATGCAACATACACACACCACATTCTTATCACATATACACACACATATGAGAGATTATGTACACATAATACAAAATTGTTACCCTCATATCTGGTCATATTCCAAAACATATATCCCAGGAGACCCCAAAGCAGAACGTTACCAGTATCATCCACATGCCTGATACAAGGAAAGTATAAAATGAAAAACTATATATATAAGTTGCACAAGGTGCTTTTACATAACACCTGTCAGGCAATTGATGAGTTTGCTTCACAAGAGACCCACTCTCTTAACCACGTCAATTTAAGAACAAAAATTAGTTTCCAAGCAATAGTATATATATTTGTTTGAATAAAACATCATCCAAACTAACGATCATACCTATCATTTATACATTAAACCGCACCCATACCAATCGTATGCCACCTTCACTCACACATATTCAAGAAGCCAGCCTCGTGTACCCTTTAAGGTATTAACTCCCATAAATCCCTGACCTTGAATCTGCAATATCCCTTTGAAAATAAGAAAAAACCATCTGTTTCCCGTAATGTCTTTATTTCTCTGCTGTGTACCATAAAATATCGCTACCAGTACTCTGATTCTCTCCCTCACAGATAAATGCCTATATACCCATGACGTATATACAAAATCCGTCACTAAATATCCGATTGCATTCTGTACCGGTGTTTCGACCCCCCCCCCCACATCTAAACTTAAAGCACTTAAGACACTAAACCCACCCCCACCCACCATTCTTAACACCTTACCAAACCACAACCTTACGTGTTCCAATCTCTTACAGAAATAAACTGCATGAAAGACCGTATCAGGATCTCCACACACACAACACAGCCCCTCCTCCTGCACGTGCCTATTCGCTAAAACTTCCCCGGACGGCAGTATATTATGTAAAAATTTAAACATTATCTCCCTGACCTTGGCTCGTAACCGTAATGCTTTTTAAACGACCCCATATGTCCTTCCATGCATACATTGGGATATATTCCCTCCACCTTAGCCACTACCTCTCCCTGCCCTCTACCAGTGCCAATTTGCCGATCTTGATCTTGCGTGGATCTTTTACATAAATTAACATCCTCAACATGTTCCTCACATCTCTTTACATCCGTGCCGGTCAACCAACGTACCAAATCCCGTCTTATCCAGTCAAACCCGTGCCGGCCATTCTAACCCTCTCTCAAGTAGCTATGCTTGACATACATGCCTAACATTCTATTATGCAGATTCATTAGCCCCAGGCCACCCCGGCCAACCGGAAGCGACACCACATCCCTCGTTAACCAATCACAACCTGAACCCCAAATATATCTATATACACGCGTTAACATACGCTTTTCATCATATGGATGTAACGGATAAATACATGCCACATGCCACAACTTACTGAACAAAATCACATTCATCACAATTGCGCGCGCTGATGTATAGACAAGCCTCCTTCCTCAAACCTGTTAAAACGACCTAAAACCCTCTCTACAGCCTCACTTGAATTCACCTTCCTCGCATCCTGTATGTTATCCCTATGCACAATCCCACACACCTTAATTTGATTTACTAAAGGCCAGCCTTCCCTCTGGCCTAATAACCACACACCCGCACAATCCCCCACCCCCATAAGCATTGATTTTTTCCTTATTAACCGTCATTCCGGTTGCTTTCCCCGAAACATTCCACCAATTCGCTCACTTTTCCTAAAACCTTGGCTCCACGAAATAAAACCGTAGTGTCGTCCACGTAACCTATAATTCCTGATTGTACCCCCACCCAACCTTGCTTGTCATCCTGTCGTACAATCCCCCTCACGGCTCTAAAACAACGGGTCCTGAATCAACGCAAAAAGAATTTGTGATAAAGGACACCCCTGCCGCAATCCCCTATGCATCCTAACAACTTTTCCCAACCTACCGTAGTTTACCTGCACCCTAAACGTAGCCTGCTCGTACAAAACCTGTGCCCAACTAACAATTTCCTTTCCGAAACCTTGCCACTGCATAAACTTCCATAAAGCATCTCTCTCCACGCAATCGTATGCAGCGTGCCAATCTAAAGCTAATATTCCACCCTTATTACCCCTCCCGCTTTCCTCAATGAACCTGCGAATAATTCCTTGTCCCACACACATAGATCGTCCTGGCACACCATATTGTCCCTCGTCCAGAACTCTCTCCAAAACCCGTTTTATCCTATTTCCTAATAATTTCGCAAATATTTTATAGTCGCCACACATTAATAAAATTGCCCTATAATTATGTATATAATTCCCAGATTTTTTTTTCGGGACTAGAACAACCACCCCTGTTCTTTGTTGCTGTCCCATAAAGCCACTATGTTTCATGGCATTAAATAATATCACCAAAAAATCGCGAATACAATCCCAATTGTCCTTGTAAAAATCACAAGGGATTCCGTTAATCCCCGGCGACTTCCCTACACTCATACCCTCCACAGCCAACCTAATCTCTTCTTCACTTATAGGTCCATTCAAAGCCAACCTGTCCATGTACTCTAGATTACAACGTACATATTCACCCATTTCTCCCAGCGCCCCCTTAGAAATCCCAGCATTTTTGTATTGTAATTCATACCATGCGTCTACAAAGGTATTCATAGCCTCCGTTGACCGCAGGACCTGCCCCCTACTAAAGTCTCCCAATGACTCCTGAACCTCTAATCCCATTAATTCTGTCGCCTTACGGCGTCTGCCCTGCTCTCGCAAGACAAACGCCGAAGGACGGTCACCCCCATAAAACCTCATCAATTCCACTTGCTATCCGCGCCGCATCAAAAATTACGATTGTGAAAGTCTCTAATTAAGCGTTTTTAAATTTTCAATTTCAACCACCGGATACACTCCCCCACCCTTTGTATAACATGCTTGCAGTTGATTTCAAGATAGTTCAAAAGCCCATACTGCATTCTCTTGTCTTCTTTTCCTTGCTGCTGATAAAATTCCTCACCTTCACCTTACCGACAGTATCCCACCATTCGACTATATCAATTCCCTCCTGCCATTCATCAGGCCCACCATCCTCTCCAAGCACTCATAAAATCTTCCCTCACACCTCTTTTGTGCATTAAACCCACATTCAACTTCCCGAACCTCTGTAACGCCTCGGTAATCCTACCCAGTCAACATCCCCATAACACCTCTGTGATCGGAAAAGCTCACATTTAGCACACGTACACTCCTGACGCTGACACCTCTAGAACGTATATGCGATCCAGTCTACCGCATACTCCCTTCTAACGAACGTATGCATGACCCCACCCACCTCATCCCCCCCCCCCACATCCGTAACATTAACACTCCACAAAAGGTCCCCTAAATATCCTGAAAAAAAACCTCTCCCTCTCGGTTCGACATCCTTGCGACGATCAATGCAATTCCAATCACCCCCAGTGATCTTAAATGGTACACCAACACGTCCCTAAAAAACGCATTTTTTACACGCATGTCACCTTCCGCCGGTCCGTACAAAACCCCCAGGAAGGCCACCCGTACCCGACCCCACACCCCATACAACCAACAACCCTCCCCATCCTCTCCTACCTCATATGTTTGCAAAGAAAACGGGCTAGCCTACTGCTACACCACCTTTCAGTCTATTAGAACAGCCCATGTACAAAATATATTCAGGAATCAGCAATTCACCTAAAGATTTATAATTGTGTTCTTGTAAGAATACAACATCGGGTACATAATTTTTCTAACAAAACCTCCAAATACTTACGTTTTTTCAACAGACCGTAACCCATTTATATTTAAAGTAAGACACTTGAACGTTTCATGAGGTTTACCCTTGGATACCTTGACAATCTTGTTCCCTTGCGTATATCTTCACTTCTTCCCCCCCCCCCTGTGTCGTTCTCCTTGACATGCTGAACACATGTAGATTTGCCCTTGTCTCTACGGTCACATCGCACCATGCTTTGTTCCCCGACCGTTGTCCTTGTGTCAAAACATCTTGAGAGTCAATATCACCGCCACTCTCTCTTACGAGAACGCGGCCATATCCATCTCAATCTTCAGAACTGTTTGTTCTATGAACTACCACGACCACAACCTGATGTTCAGCAATATGCCCGGCGGATGCCCCGTCCTTCTCCTTCACACTTACATCCTCTAAACCACTGTAAAGCCCCTCAGATGTGGAAGCATCCAATAAAACATTCAGAACTTCTTGAATAGATTGCTCCACGTCCACCTGAGTATGAACGAATCTTCCTCTGTCGTCGCCGATACCACGCCCACGTCCTCCACTGCACCAGGGAGGGTTAGACATACGCGATTCTTCAACCTCACCCTCTACCTCCTCACTCCACGATTACGAGGCAATATATTGTTGTTGTGTGCAGCAGCATATGATCGCTGCTCCGTGATACATCAAACCGCCTTACTTACTCTCCGTCGTTTTATCACGTCTTGTAGGGCATTGCGCCGCCATATGGTCATACATCCCACAAAGCCTGCACGTACGCCTTTGTCCTGAGTACGTAACGTACACTTGCGTACGAAAGTCCTCCATAACCACATACGACGGAATAGGGTGCTTGAGGGACATTTTCAGGGAGAAAGACCCCTCCAGCATACCAACTAGAGGACCATCATGCCACCGTTCCATAGTTGCCATATGAACCGTGCCATAGCGTGCAAAAACATTCCTCAAATCACTCTCGTCCGCCTCAAAAGGAACGTTTCGTACCTTGATCCAGGTGTATTATTATTATAATCAAAAAAGAAGCGCTAAGCCACAAGGGCTATACAGCGATCCAGGTGTAAAAACAGGAGACGTCATGAAGGCGAACAGTGACACCAGGATTAACGGTTTTGATCACATCCTGATAAGTGGCAACCATATTTTCGTAAGTACTATTTTGTCTGAATTTGACAAAAAGCCTCGAATTGCCGTTTAAAGAGACACCATAAAGATCTTCATTATTGATACCATATGTATCTCGGAGTATCGCAGTAAGCAGTAGATGTGTATTCTGATTGTTGAACGAGCCTGTCACTAATTGAAGGCAGACGGTGTTGACTCGCCTACGTGCACCTTCCGCCATTGTGAGTGCACTGAGGAAAACTGCGCAGCAATCAACAGAATCAGGAGCTACTGCGCAGCCTGTCCGTACGGCCCAAGAGCGATACGAACAATGACCTTATATACCCATCACTCGTCAATAATATTCATTGCACTTCACCGAATACCAATATACAACCCATACTGAGTACATGAAATTCTCTCTTACATACTGCTATATACACTTGATGTATGATAAAAATCACACACATTACATTATCTCATTATTAGCAGTACATTTGGTACACAGACATATTTATCACGCCCGCATGTCCTTTGCTTTAATACAACCACCAATCCTGATAATACATTACAACATATTCCAAATTTAACTTATCCATAACATACATCAGTATACCATTCTGAGTATGACCGTATACTTTTCACATGCACACAAATATTGCTCATTTCCATGTCCATAAAAATCTTAACATCTTTTCCCTTACAAACCACCACAAACTTACTTAAAACACACTCCACAACTACGCTGCCATTTCACACCATATCACAGAACTCCTCATACATTCCCAAATTCTGAGACGATCCAAACACATCCCCCCCCCCCTTTTTTTTTTTCTCCTCACTCCGCCAACAAACCTCTGACATTCATACTTCGATATCCTTCAGGAAAAACCCTTTCCCATCTACTTCCATATACCCCCCTATACGACAAATGTTTTGTACATTTTTCAGCCAATACCTTCTTTCGCACCACCAATCCCCATTACCCCCAGGGCCCATGTACAAAAACAAAATCAGTTATGATGTAGACCAAAGCACGCTGCACAGACTTTTCCCAACCTCCCCATTAAACTCATTTGCCCTTTAAAACCGATGTCATTGTTCGCATCGCTTTTGTCCCGTGGGGACAGGCTGCGCATAGCTCCTGATACAACGGGTTTTACTGCGCGTTTCCTTTTTTGCATACAACATGCGGATCGCATTGGACGCCGGGAGCACGTTTGTGGGGAAATTTGGTGCGGGGGCACGCTTCAGAACAACCATGCACGTGTTACGAAATGCCATCATCAGGAGGATATGGAAAGCCCCAAAAAATTATGGATAGCGTAAATGGTTGTCGAGAATTTTCATCAATTTAAAAGACCGGGAAATTCTACACAACATAGCAACAAATATCAAAGAAAGCTAGCAGTGAACACTAGGTGGAAGTCCTTACTGATTGTCCAGTATGGGGACGTGGGTGAAAGTACGAAATCCCTTTGAGGCGACGGAGCATGATGGACGGCGGTGTTTAGCAGCTAGGGGGAAAAACCCACCAGCAGTGAGGGGGGTGGGGCAAAAGGCCCTTTATGAGGTACCAAGGGATCTTTACCTGAAAAGACGTTAGGCCCAATTCCACAAAACTTTTATGGGGTCTTTTCCGAACGCGGTCTACTGTATACCGGGGCAGCGGAAATTTGAGATTATGGGGTTCTTTGAACAATGGCGCCCAATGCATAAAAAAGCTGGACGGAGAACAGTACCATGATCTTACAACAGGGGAATGCCGGGAGGTGTGGGAGGAAGGAGAAAGGGGCCCAAAAAAGATTCCTTGCCGAGGGATGACGAGTGATGGGGCTGAGGGGGCCCAGGGAGGAAAGTGAACACTAACATTTGAAAAGGGGACAGACACACGACTCTGAGGGGAAAGGGTACGGGCCAACAGGATGGCTTCTGGGGAATCTCGGTTCCTTTTTTGCAGACGTTGAAGAGGGACGGGGTGGATGAAGGGTGAAACCGGGGCAGGCAACTGTGCAGCAAGATCAGGGGGTTTGGGAATACTGTGTGCACTAATTTTAATTTTCACAACGTTGTGGCAGAGGTCCAGGGGGCGGAAAACGGGTAACGAGGTTGGGGGAGGGGATTCTCGTAAGAGAACGCGGGAAACGTCTGAATGGACGTTTTTCTTACTCCAGACAAAGAACGGGAGTAAAATTTGGAAAAAGGAGTATCAAAAGGGGGGAAAGAGGAAGGGTAATGGGGGGTTCAAGGGTTCAGGGATAATGAAGAATAGGGGGGGTGAATAACAAGCGTCAGAAAAAAGCCATACAGCAGGAAGTTAAAGGAGGGTGGTGCCAAGAAAAAGGGTAAACCACCCTAAAAAAAATTTCCGGAAACGAAAATGAAAAAGGGATTGAAGAATGAAGTGAAACGAGTATGGAGGGAATGGTTATTGAGGAATAAAAGGGATATATGCTTTTACAAAAACATAATAAGATGGCGTTTTTGGCTTTAAAAGGTTATAAATTGTATGTAAGTGGGCGTTGGGTTTAAAAAGAGGAGGGGCAGTGGCTGTGAAGGAAAAGCCCCTTTACGTATTATAAAGTGGGAAAAGGGGGGGGGGGGTAGTGAGGGGGGATGGTGATGGGAGCATCCGAGTATGTTTCATTGGGGTTTATAGCCACAGAGAAATAATCAAAGTAAAAGAGGATTTTGGAGAGCGTTTTAGTGTATTTTTTAGGGGTTTTACCTCTAGTCCTGTAATTGGGGGGACGGGAACTGTTTTTAAAAGGGGGGGACGTGAGCCAAGGGGGGCGGGTTTGGTGTACGGTCGTTACCAAGTTTTACAGGATCAGGGGTGAGGGACGGGGAGGGGGTGAGGCTTGGAGAGTGGATTACCTTTTGTTAGGAAAAATTTTCGCGGGGTTGATGGGATTTATATAACGGGGGCAGGGGGGTAGGAGGGAAAAAAACAGGGGACGTGGGTTTTTTGGGATCATGGGGCAGTTTTGGTAGAACTGGATTGGGGGGGAGTGGTAAAGGAAATTTAAATTTTCGGAATTTTTAAATGCGAGGTTGGGAGGAGTGGGGGGGGAAACGCAGTTTTTAAAGAGGGTGGAGCAATTGTGGAGGGCAAGGGATGGGTAGGGTTTTTTGGATTGGTGGGAAAATAGGGCTAAACCTGGTATCGCGGGTTTTTTATAAAAAAAAAAGGGAAGGGAGGGGCAGGTGGAGGTCGGTTTAAAATTTTTATTTGAACAGCGCTCAAGGGGTTTTACGCAAGAGATGGGGGGAATTTTTTGAAGAAAATCAGGGCAAGGGGGAGACAAGGGGCTACATAATGAAAGTTTTTGATGAATTAAGGGGAAGGGGCAGTTGGAGCCGTGCTGGGGGAATAAACCGTCGGGTAGTGTGTTAAAAGTTTCGCATTAGAAAACGGGATCCACTATAAATTTTTAGGGTTTGACGTTTTGGGGAAGGTTATACTGGGGGGAAATTTTGGGTGACAACGAGGGGATAATAATTATGCGGACATTTTTTTAAAAGGAAAGGGAAAAAGGGTAAGGGGGATATTTAAAAAGAAAGAGGAGGGGTAAGGGTTTCCTTGGGGGAAAGGGGGGAGGACAGGGGGGATTGGGGGGGAAAAAAATATGGAAGAAGTAAAAGGGGGCAGGTTCAATTTAAGTAAGGGGAAACCCGGGGAATTGATGGGCTTTCCAAGATTTTTACAGAGTGCTTTGGGGGAAACCAAAAATTTTGTTTGGTTCAGGTATTGAATTGTATGCTGAGAAGGAAATTGGGAACGTCACAGGGACGGGTGTGGGCGTGCTTGTAAAGAAAAAAAGCGAGGGGGGAAAAACGAGCACTACAGGGCCATATCTTTAAGTGACGGATTAAAATTTTTGCGAAGTTTTAGGAAACAGGATTAAAAAGGTAATAGGGTTTGGGATGGGCACAAGGGGCAGTTGGGAATTCCGGGTCGTAGTAAGGGAGGGCATAGTCGTATTAGGGAATTTTTTGCAGGGGTTTTAAGGTGGGGGAATTTTTTGGGATTGATTGGGGGAATGCTTACACGGTGTGAATAAGAGTACATGGTTGACACTTTAAGGGTTATGGGTTTTGGGGGGGGAATAGTAAAAAGGGTAAAACCTTGGGATGGCCCAACTACGATTCAGGTGAAAATTAATGGGGAGGTTGGGGAGCGTTTGAAAAGGAGAAAGGTTTGAGACAAGGGGGCCTATGTCTCAAAAATTCTGTTTGCATGTAGCAACACCCTTTTAAAAGAATGGTTGAGGGAAGCAACAACGTTACGGAGGAGGGGAAGGGGTTCACAGAGGTATTGGTTATTAATGAACAACAATACTGACTATATTTCGAAGGTTTGCGAAAGGGGGAGAGTAATGAGGTTTTTTTGGGGGAGGCGCAGGGATGCGTGTCAACAGGGGTAAATCGAAAATTATTAGAGATAGAGATTTGGGGGGGGGGTAAATGGGGGTGGAGTTTGGATGGTTGCTGAACAGCTGAAAAATTTTTGGGATTATCTATATGGCAGTGAGCAAGAGCAGACGGAGGAATTTGGGAAATTGGGGGAGAGAAAAATTGTACAACGGGTTAGGAATCTAAGAGCGATGGGTGTTACTCTAAACAAAAGGGGAATAATAATAAATTTTTGGTTTTTTAGTAAAGGGGAATTGGGAGTGGGTATCCTTTACGGGAAAAAGAGTAAAAGGGGAACAGAAAGGGGCTTCGTTTATATGGGGTTTTGGGGCGAGCATGGCTAAGTAAAGAGGGGTTATACGAATTGCCAGAGGGGGGGTAGGGCTTTTGATGCAGGGCCCAGGGGAAAGGCCCTGAGTTAAACAAAAGACGTAAGGGGGGGGGGGGTAAAAGGGTGGGGTTGGGGGGTGATGGGGATGTACGACAGGTGGGGGAGGAAAGGACTTGATGGAATTGAGAAAAAAGCTAAGGGTTAGTTATAATAGGTGGGTAAAAAGCTCAAGGTGGAAGGTTGGTAGAGATGAGTAGGAAACCATACCCTTTGTAGATTGGGGGACGATTTTGGGATGATTTCCGAAACTTTGATTAATGCCCAGGGTAAGGGAGTTGTTTATAGGTTTTTTAATGGGGATTTTAGCGCAAAGCAGGGTTTTTGTTGATGGGTTTTTTTAAAGGAGGGGGAAATGCGAACATTTTAGGGAAACGGGAAAAAGCTTTTCAGCCGTATATTTTTTTTTAGGGGGTTGGGGCAAGGGACGGGGGGTTTGGGGGGCTAAGTCTTCAAGTTAATGGTGGGGGCAATGTGACTCCTGCCTCCCTAATTTTAGAGGGAAGGGGGGTGTCTAGGTTGTAAAAAGAGCCATTCTGTACATTGGACAGATTTCTTGTTTATTCCTGGGGCTTGAAAGGAAAAAGGCGGGGATTAGGGGAAGGGGTATTGCGGCAGGGAAATTTTTCGCACGTATCAGAATAAACTCATTTATTGTAACAGGTGGGGGACTGCTTTCCCGAGGCATATAAAATAAACGGGAAGGGGGCTCAGTAATTTGGGTCTTAAGTACAAAGGGGCCCTTTCCCTTTTTTACGCGAGTTATGACCATAATGAAGGATATGTAAAAGTGGTAGATTGCATGAAGTTGTATGGGGGGGGATATTTAGATTGGATAAATTGGAGAGTTTTTCTGTGTTGAATGTTTTGTTTAAACCTTTTTTGAAAACAAGAGGTCATTATGATCATAGTTTTAATAAGGTAAATGACATTGTCAGTGAACAACTCAAGAAGGAACACTCGAGCTTTTTTTTAAAACATAATAAAATGTGCTATGTAACATGAGTGTGTATCTTTTTTATTTTAATAGTGTGTTTATTTTTCTGTGGTAAGGTGTGGAAAAGGCTATTTTTTTCACCTTTATTATATTGTAATTTTTTTGGGGGTTTAGTATTTTGTCTTTGTGATAAAGTTAAATAAAAATTAAGAGTGTGCAACAATTGGATTAAATGAAATGCTTTGTTTATAAAGTTTTTATAAAATGTAAATAATTAACTTTGGATTATATTTCCTTTTGGGTTTTAAGATACTGCTGTAAATTTTATGGGTAAATAAACCCACCTTTTACAGGTGTGGGGGTGTTTTTAGTTTTCATTTTTGTTTTGTTTCTGGTTGGGCACTTTGAGGGGAATCAAGCATTTTCATTAACGTGTTGTTCTATGTATAAGTTTATGCTGGGGTAAGGAAAGTGAGTTGTTTGTTTTTATTATTTAATGGGTCACGTTTCTTTGTTTTTGTAACCTAAGTATGCAACATGTTTTTGTGGTATTGTGTTTTTTAAAAAAAAAAAAAAAAAAAAAAACCGATACCCTCCCCCCCCACCCTCCCAAAACCCACCCATCCACTCCCTATACACTCTATTTTTTTTAAAAAAATATACACATGAAAAGCTTCTCCCTATCCCCACACACCCTCATACGGGGAGTGTTTCGCACTAGGAGAGTGTTTTGCCCATTGAAGTGTTTGTCGCACTATTGGGGATGTTGTCCACTACTGGGGTGGTTTCGCACTACTGGGGAGTGTTTTTCGCACTATTGGAGAGTGTTGTCGCACTACTGGAGATGGTTTTTCGCACTACTGAGAGTGTTGTCGCACTACTGAGGTGTTGGGCGCACAAAGGTTTTCGCACTATTTGGGGTGTGTTCCGCACTACTGGGGTGTGTTTTTCGCAAATATTGGAGAGTGTTTTCGCACTATTTTGGGGTGTTTTTTTGCACTACTGGCTGTGTTGCACACTATTGGAGGTGTTGTCACACTATT
>NC_069424.1:49409457-49430003 GCF_026875155.1 Cherax quadricarinatus
TACTACTATTCTATTTTCTATACTCCAACACTGAATCATTGATTTCTAATACAAATGCCTTGAAAATAAAAATCTCCCATGGAGGTGGGTAATGATCGTATCTTCAGTGTGTTGGGCGATATATTAATTCCTAAACAGGTTAATGCATCATTGATGTTGTTAGGTGTTGTGCTTCCCAGCTGTTTCCATTGTCAACCCCTTTAGTGAATCTAAACTTGTTTATGGTCTAATCCTAATTAACATAAAAGTTATTGAGGAACATAGATTCGACAGTTACCCTAATAGGAGTTATTTTTTTTTCGCTTTGATTAGTATCGTCATTGAAAGTTGAACAGTTCTGTAACTTTGACGTACCTGTTACCGAATTAGAGGGCTCTACCCCTAATACCCGGCCTCAGACCAGGCTTTGCTGCTGACCGCCTTATCAATCAGGCTGTTTGCGTTTGCAAACGTGTAGTAACATAGCTGTTACTACACGTTCTGTAACAAACAAATCAATCTTGGTACTCTAGTAACCCTTCTTGCTGCACTAATAATTGCTCCAAGTAGATCTGCTGTTATCCATTGCTTTGCCTGATAGGCTTTTCTTGTTGCCTTGTATAACCTAACTGTTATGTAGTTACTAAGCTCTCCGGCCTGAGATATGGTATTAAGTATGGCTCTACTTGTTGCTGCCATTATGGTTTCCTTTGGTTGAAGCTTCATTAAATACAGGCCTGCTAGTGGTTCACTTGATGCATGTGGCTCACTGGAAAACTTTCTTTATATCAGCTTGAAGGTTTGCCATGCTTCTGATGGATGCCGCTCTCATTTAAATTCTAGTATGGGATATGTGAATGAGAAACAGAACAGTGCTCTTTTCTTTGGTAGTCCCCAATTTAACTTTGTTCACTGTTATACTTTGGATTCTAATGGTTAGAATATTAATTATCCATTTTTCCAGTTACTCCCACTGCAAAAATTTTGTGGGCTATGAGACCATTATCACACACGTGAAAGGCTTTTACAAAGTCATTGTAAACTACATCTGTATTTTTCTTGTCTTACACTTCCTCTAAGACCATGTCTTAATGGTCAAGCAACTGCGAAAGGCAGGAAAGACCTGCTCTAAACCCATGCTGCCCTGGGTTGTGAAATTGCTGATTAACACTATTGCTTCTTAAGGCTGTGGCGTGTTCCAAGTATGTTACAATTTATTCGGCATTCATCACACACCCATTGGGATGTCCTCTCGACAAGCTAACTGGCAGTTAGGTTAGCAGATTTTTTAGCGTCCTCATTGCCCTGGCAGACTGTCCAGCTCAAGTTAACCAATTGGGTGAGTGCTTGCTCCCAGCTAATGAAAGGTTATGCTTTCCCAGCTGACTGAGCGGCGGACGCTCATTGACGCTGGTCCTATCACTCGTACTCACTGTTTTTTTTTTTTTTTTTTTTTTTGTAAAACCCACTGTAGTGAGTGGTTCTTTGCTCTCTTGATCATTATTACTATTCTGCTGGTTATGTATCTGTGAATACTGTAAATATCTTGGGAAAGTAAATATATGGGTAACCAAAAAACTACCCTCTTATGATTGCCTTTGTCTCTAATTGTTTTGTATTGAGACTTGAGTTACGGCCAAGTATAACAGGCCTTTGGATTGCATACCTGTGTTCGTAATATGTGTTCTTGTTTGGAATAAATTATTGTTTTGAATCAATGCCAATATTACATCTACAACGCTGCTGGCGTATTGGTCATTCAGTTGGCATTGCATATCGACAGTTTGACTACGATACAGCTTGAGCTAATTCGCAACAAGCAAAGATAGGAATCATCAGGTATGGCGTCTCTGTCTGGTATGTCGGCTGCTCGTAGAGCTCGTGTGAGTCTTCACTCCCCACTAGGTTTTCTTTCTCGTGTTGGTGTTGACCATTCTCTGAATGTCTGCCTGATGCGTTGGAGCAAATGGTGGACTTCGTTTATCTTAGGGGCAGTCTGCTTCGTTGGCTCTCAAACTGGCGAAACTTGCGTTTGAGCAAACTAGGGAACAACGTGCTTTTTTGAAGGAAGAATATGATAGGTAGGAGACAATACCGGTGTACCTGTGAAGAGTATTTTAACTGGAGAAGTCGGGGTTCTTGGTACCTCGTGTTCCAGAGTCGGAGACTGAACAATTTTTCGAGTCATTAGAAAATCAGGCTTGAGGTCTGTAGTAGCCACTTGAGCATTGTGCAGCACTTCTGCGCACGTTATAGTATGGTAAAGCACAGGAATTCACTTCTAGGTTGAGTGATGATGACTTTTCGAATTACAGCGTTGTAAGGGCTACCGTGCTCGGTGTATCCTTTCCAAATACCGATGAGAATTTAAGTTGAACATGCGTCAACTTGGACAACCTTGTGAAGATTTCAGTAGACTCCAGTAAAAGACATTTATAAAGTGGTATGTAAAACTTTTTGCCTGACAATTTCTTCGAGTCAGTTGGTCAGGAAACGAGGGCCTTCCTGGAGGATAAGACGTTGACTACAGTTCAGGAGGTAGCTAAGTTAAAACTAACTGATATCTGAGTCAGAGGGCTTCTAAAATGTTTTCCCACCAGCACTGTGGTGATTAAAAACATCAAGTGACCTGATGACTGAAGCTGTGTGAGCCACGACGCACCTCTAAAGACAAGACAGGCACTCAAGACAAGATTTCCGAGTCTGTCATGCCGCTACTGCCGTAAGTCCGGCCATGTTATCTTGGATTGTCTCAAACTTCAAAGATGGGCTTCCAGAGGCAATAAGATGAGTAAACCCCGTTCTCAGCAACCTATGGGTAATGTTGCATCATAACAAGATGTTTCTGCTTACAAAGACAAAGTAGAGGCCTGTGTGGCCTCTTGCAATAGCATTAGCCAGGTATCAATACGGGAGACTGATTCTCCAAAATAATCAGGGACACAGCCGCCTTTTACTAGAGATGGGTACTTCCACTCTCTAAAGACACCTAATAAAACTGAGTTAGTAAAACAAACAGAAGTGTATGGCGGGAGTATTTTTCCAGCCTTCTTACACAGAATTTTTTTAGGAACATATACCTCATGATGGCCTTATATACAAACTCATTGACCTACCAGACCATAACTGGGACTTTCCTCAGAGTAATATATAATTTCTTAACTCAAAGAAAAATCATTCCCACCTTTCATGGCAGGTCGACAGAGCCTTTTATACCGACGGCTGGTGTCCCACAAGGTTCTTGTCTCAGTCCACTTCTGTTCAACATTTATTTGAATGACCTTCCTCAACCAGAGTTTGGTGATACGATTGTGACACAGTTTGCAGATGATGTTATTCATGTCGTCTCATCAACTCCGGTAACAGGAAAATACAAGTATGAGAGTCATAGAAAAAATGAATATTGAACTTCGTCAAACATCTAATTGGGAAAAGAAATGGAGAATTACGACTAATCCTGACAAGGTCCTTGTTAGCACGATAGGATGTTTTGCATCAACAATTGAAGATAAAGGAGGTATCTCCATCAGAGGTACACCTGTAGCCATTAGAAACCCTAACAAGATTTTGGGATACGAAATAGACAGGCTGCTCCACTCAACATCTCATGTAACTAAAAAGATCAACATAGCCAAAGCTGGTCTTAGCAGTCTCTTTCGATTCAATCAAGCCCCTCAACATGTCAAAAAACATCTGTATAAAATGTTAATAAGACCTATACTCGAATACCCTTGTGTCCCAATGTCATTAACAACAAAGACCAACATGCTACGATTACAAAGGGTCCAGAATAGAGCTCTTCGCTTCATTACCGATACCAGGAGGAGAGACAGAGTAAAAATGGCAGATTTACACATACAACAAGATATTACTGCATAAATGTACGCCTTGACACCCTAAAAAAGAAAACAACTCTTACAATGCAAGAACTTACATGCCAGAATAGAGAAACATCCTATACAAGTGGTAAATACCACGGATTATAGCACAATATCCTCCTCACAGAACTCAAAGAATGACTCTCCCACAGAGGGTCCGTCGTTTATACATAAAGATGATTACCCTCGACCATGATATTGAGCAACCCTCCCTGATGAAGAGGATTGGGTAACACCAGAAATCCCTTCTATGTATACTGAGAACATCATCGCCCCCAATTAGGGAGAAATCTTATGTAACAATCTAATGTAAAAATTATGCTATTTACTATGGCTGGACACCACCTGTAAGAAGCCATTGTCACGGAATTCTATAAACTGGCCAGAAAATTATTGCCTTCATTGTCGCATAAATATCCGTTGTGCAATCGCAAAAAAAAAAGAAAAAAAAAAAAAAAAAAAAAGCAATTGCAACTTGTATAATTACTACCAATTCAGAGTCATGTACTTATATTCTGTTATATCTATGTGACTCTGATGGGTTAGTCTTATAGCTCTTAAAGAATATCTTATCATTTCATGTACACTTTTTAAATTACACCAAACTGGTTGGGCCACTTACCTTTTATATCCTACCTCTCTCCCCCCTCCCACCCTTTTCCAAAATTTCTATCCTTACCCATCCTTCTTCCTTACCCATCTCACCAAAGCTCTGGTCTGGATACCGAATACCGAATACCTCACGCTGAGGTCAGTGGTCAGTACGCTGAGGTCAGTGGTCACCTGCGGTCATACCTGCCTAAGCTCTTGGGAGTTAGCGTGGGCTGTTACCAAGCACCATGGTTTGCTGTAGTGTTTTAGAATCTCAGGTTCAAGTGTTGAAGAAGGAGATTCTACTTATTCAGGAGGAAAATAGGAGGCTGAAGCTTCGCATAGATGAGTTTGGGAGCGAGTGTGAGAAGGATTTAGCTGGTAAGGAGGGAATGGTCACCAGCAGTGCTAGTGGCAGCCGCTTTAAGTGGCAAGTGGTTCACAGTTCAGGAAGAAGGAAGATGAGTAGAGTTAATAGAGAAGATGAGAAGTTAGGAAATCGATTCTCTGTTCTCAAAGACGAGTGTACTTCAATGGTTAGTGAGGTTAAGGTACCACTGATTCCCCTGCTAATCAAGGTAAGAATATTTTAATAGTAGGCGATTCTCAGGTAAGATATATGGACCGTGCATTTTGTAACAGAGACAGAAAGGTCAGACAGAGTGTGCCTTCCTGGAGCTGGTGTTGGTGACTGTTACAAAAAACGCGATTCTAAAAGCTTAGAGATCTCCAGTGAATACTAGAAAGGACTGCCCTTCTAGCATCCAGCCTGTTACTGGGTTTTCGTAACAAGTAGTCAGTATCCTTGTCCAATTATCCATTAGAATTCAGTATGAATTAATAGTGCTTCAGGATTACAACTGGTAGGCTACTAACTAGAGAAATTAAAATTTAATAAATTTATTAAGTCTAGAGGTATATTATCAAATTAAATTAAATTAAATTAATCACAGTAATCAAAATAATATCAATTCTCTCGAGTAAAGTATTATTGTGCTGAAAGCACATATCACATTTATAATTCTTAAATACCGTCTGGTACATTAACATTTAATAAGATATTACAAATATGTGCAAGTAAGTTTGTGTATGTGTGTAAGTGCTCTAAGTAGTTCGCTATGTCTCAAGACTCGAGTAGACTTAAACAAGTGACTGACAAAGTCCTCACATAAACTAACTTCTTGACCAACTGGCAATCAGAACAGTCTGCTTGAACAACAAAAAGAATGCTAAGCCCAATAGCAATATAACAAGCAACTGCGACACAAAATCAGGAACAAGGAGATAATATAACTACACTAAGAAGGGACCATCTGCAGATCCTCCACAAAAGTCAGCATAAGTTCAGCATAAGAAAATCCCCGACTGTGATAATACACAGATACCAGTACAAGTTAAGTGAGAAGTTACAGCTCAGGACCTGAGATGTTTCGAGTGTGTATGTGACACACAACCTCAGTACAACGTCGAAAATCACTAAATCTATACAATGTTCTGTGAACCGAGTTCTACAGAACTAACAAGAAAATGACACAGACAATCTGTCCAACCACCAAGAGAGTCTAGACCAGACTGAATACTTCAGGCGAGGTGAGGACACCCCCCTCGATCACGTGATAGCTCCGTGGGTTGCTGCCCAGTAACAACGAGAAGCCGGCAGTCTAACGAGCCACAAGCGATAATTACAGTAGTTAGACAATCAAGACTTGAACTGGGCACATAATATGTTACATCCTACCTCTCAAAATTTAGCTAAGTCAAATAATAATAACATAAAGCAATATATTTACGATTTAGCTATTATCGCAAATATAAGCAATATAAAATTATATGAAAAGGTGATAATTATATATATACATTATATTCATAATCATAATATACATTATATATATTGCAACCCATTCAGGGGTTGCAACAGTGACATAGTCAGCAGGTTGGATAATATAGCAGGTAATGGGAACAAGCCCATTATCTGTCTTAGTGCTGGGGGTAATGACATTGGGAAGGGCAGAAGAGAGAAGCTGCTGGATAAGTACAGGTTAGCCATAGAAGTAGTTAGGTCTATAGCCATAGAAGTAGTTAGGTAATATAGATATTATTGGTATAACAGAGACCTGGTTCAACCTGAAAGATAAATGCCTTCTGAATGCAACATACAGGTTATAAACTATTTCACACTGATAGAGTCAACAGGAAGGGTGGTGGAGTGGCAATGTAAGTCAGAGAAAATTTAAATTGTTGTCTTAGACATGATATAAGATTAGAAACATCGAACACAGATCTGTTTGGCTACAGTTTCTCGAAGGAAGTGACAAATTAATTTTGGGTGTGATTTATAGGCCCCCAAACCTTGATAGGGAGTGCAGTAAGCTGTTATGGGACGAAATTCATAAGGCATCTAGATATGAAATTGTGATAATGGGAGATTTTAACTTTAGACAAATTGATTGGAAAAATATGACAGGAAATCTTGAGTCTAATGACTTTCTTGATACGGTTCGGGATTGCTTTTTAGAACAGGTTGTGACAGAACCAACTAGAGGAAACAATCTGCTTGACTTGGTTCTTGCCAACAAAGATTCACTAATTAATAATCTTGAGGTTAATGATGAGCTTGGGGAAAGTGCTCACAAATCACTTAGTTTCAATATATCATGGAATTACCCAGATAACTGCAATCAAATCTCTGTCCCAGATTTTCGCTTGGCCGACTTCATGGGACTGAAAAATTACCTGCGTGGGCTAAATTAGGATGTCCTGACTATGGGTCAGGTAGGTGATCTTGGTTTCCAATATGACGTTTTTCCGAGCATAGTTCTAGGTGCCCAGACAACTTTTGTTCCAAGTAGGGAAATTAGATCTAACGAAAATGATCCCAAATGGATGAACAATAGATTAAAACATCTCACTGGTCATAAGAGAGGCATATATAGGAGTATCAAAAGAGGGGATGGGGAGTTAAGAAATCAATATATTCAATTAAAGAGAGAAATAAAGAAAGGAATAAGAAAAGCAAAAAGGGACTATGAGGCTAAGGTCGAAAGGGATTCAAAGACTAACCCAAAAGGGTTCTTTCAGATATACAGAAGTAAGATTAGGGACAAGATTGGCCCACTTAAGAGTAACTCTGGTCAGATCACTGACAGTGATAAGGATGTGTGTGAAATTCTCAATACCTACTTCCTCTCAGTTTTCACCCAGGAAAATACTAGTGATATTTCTGAAATAATAGATTATGTAGAACAGGATAATAAACTATGTACGATTGCGGCAACTAGTGACATTGTCCTCAGACAAATAGAGAAACTAAAACCTAACAAATCCCCAGGCCCTGATAAACTGTTTGCAAGGGTGTTAAAGGAATGTAAAGAGGAACTTAGCATACCTTTGGCTAATCTTTTTAACATATCACTACAAACTGGCACAGTGCCTGATAAGTGGAAAATGGCAAATGTAATACCTATTTACAAGGCAGGTGACAGGTCCTTGGCTTCGAACTATAGACCAATAAGCCTTACCTCCACAGTGGGAAAATTTATGGAATCAATAATTGCCGAAGCAATTTGTAGCCATCTTGACAGGCACAGATTGATTAATGAATCTCAACACGGTTTTACAAAGGGGCGTTCCTGTCTTACGAATTTACTAACTTTATTCACTAAGGTGTTTGAAGAGGTAGATCATGGTAATGAATATGAAATTGTGTATATGGACTTCAGTAAGGCTTTCGATAGAGTTCCACACCAGAGGCTATTGAGGAAACTTAAGGCACACGGAATAGGAGGAGAAATTTTTTCTTGGGTAGAGGCATGGCTGACAAATAGACAGCAAAGAGTTTACATAAATGGGAAGAAATCAGAATGGGTGCACGTCACAAGCGGTGTTCCTCAGGGGTCAGTGTTGGGCCCGTTGTTGTTCAGAATTTACATAAATGACAGAGATGAGGGAATAAATAGCGACATAAGCAAATTTGCTGATGACACCAAAATAGGCCGTCCTATTCATTCTAATGAGGACACTAGAGCACTCCAGGATGATTTGAATAGACTGAAGCAATGGTCGGAGAAGTGGCAGATGCAGTTTAATATAGACAAATGCAAAGTTCTAAATGTTGGACATTTAAATAACCATGCCACATATAAACTAAATAATGTAGATCTTAATACTACTGATTGCGAAAAGGATTTAGGAGTTCTGGTTAGCAGTAATCTAAAACCAAGACAGCAGTGCATTGTGTTTGCAATAAAGCTAACAGAATTCTTGGCTTCATATCTAGAAGTATAAATAATAGAAGTCCTCAGGTTGTTGTTCAACTCTATATATCCTCGGTTAGGCCTCATTTAGACTATGCTGCTCAGTTCTGGTCACCGTATTACAGAATGGATATAAATGCTCCGGAAAACGTACAGAGAAGGATGACAAAGATGATCCCATGTATCAGAAATCTTCCCTATGAAGATAGACTGAGGGCTCTGAATCTGCACTCTCTCAAAAGGCGTAGAATTAGGGGGGATATGATCGAGGTGTATAAATGGAAAACAGGAATAAATAAAGGGGATGTAAATAGCGTGCTGAAAATTTCCAGCCAAGACAGGACTCGCAGCAATGGTTTCAAGTTGGAAAAATTCAGATTCAGGAAGGATATAGGAAAGGACTGGTTTGGTAATAGAGTTGTGGATGAGTTTAACAAACTCCCGAGTACAGTTATTCAGGCTAAAATGTTGTGTAGTTTTAAAAATAGGTTAGATAAATACATGAGTGGGTGTGGGTGGGTGTGAGTTGGACCTGACTGGCTTGTGCTGCTGGGTCTGGTGCCGTGCTCCATCCTTAAGTGGAGGTGATCTGACTGGGTGGGTCATTGGGCTAATCCGGGGGGGACATGGACCTGCTCCGCATGGGTCAGTAGACCTGTTGCAGTGTTCCTTCTTTCTTATGTTCTTATGTTCTCACAGATCACTCGACTGAGGGCATGTCAGGTAAATATCGTATGAAAGAGACACTTCTATCGATTGATAATAAAGGTCTCTTCGAGAATGTGTCCTGATCCTGAAGTCACTTAAAAGCTCGGCACCTGAACCTGTTCCAGTTATGGCCGTAACTCGGGCAATTGTCTGGTGAGAATGCTGATCTTTACGATGGGAGACTTCGACGTGGGGTTAGACAAGTTGCTTTACGATGGCAGATGGCCAGGGCCTCTCAACTCAAGTAAAAGTCCCATGGTTAAGACTTCCTATAACTGGGTACCAGGACTGTCAGTTGCTCCCGCTTCTATGCCCTACGGACCCATCTTCAGGGAAGAGCAACAAAGGGACCCCACTCTGGCTTCTGCCTTAAAGTCGGCAGTCTCTGAAGCCGACGCATTGCCTCACTGCAACTGTTATGATCTAAAGATTTTTTTTGGTAAAAAACTACTGGCAAAGGGGTAATGGGGATATCCAGACATGATAGATTAGTTATTCGTAAAACGTTTAGGTCCCAGATTTTGAGGACAGCTCATAATTCCTTTATGGGGACATTAGGTGTTACCAATACCTTGGATCATATTTTTAAATTGTTTGATTGGCGGTAAGGTTTAAAAGAGTTTTTCTGGGGCTACATCACATTCTTCCACGAGTGCCAACAGGTAGGAAAACCTGGACTTTATATCGAACCTTCGCCACTACGTACCCCACCAGCTGATGGAGAACTATTTGTAGACAAATCAGATAACCAGTATATCTTTACCATCTTAGATAATGACACCTGGTGTCCGCGGGCAGATCCTATGCGTTGCATTAACACTGAGGCAATTTTAAATGGCCTCATTAGATTTAAATTCCAAATGCAAGTTCTATGGACTATTAACAGTGACCAAGGCACCAATTTTACTTTACGTTTTACCGCACATTTTGAGTCACTTAAGCATTAAGCAGTCTCCTTAGTCTATCATCCACAAATACAAGGGGAGCTGGAAAGATTCCACCAATCTTTGAAAATCATGATACGTACGTATTACCTGCATTTTACTACAGATTACGATGAGTCTTTGTATTTCCTGCTCTTTGCTTTGAGAATAACCGTGCCGGAGTCTACAGGGCACAGTCTTTTTGTACTGATATTTGGCCATAATGTAAGAGATCCTCAGCGAGTGTTCTTGCCAACAAAGATTCACTAATTAATAATCTTGAGGTTAATGATGAGCTTGGGGAAAGTGCTCACAAATCACTTAGTTTCAATATATCATGGAATTACCCAGATAACTGCAATCAAATCTGTCCCAGATTTTCGCTTGGCCGACTTCACGGGACTGAAAAATTACCTGGGTGGGCTAAATTGGGATGTCCTGACTATGGGTGAGGTAGGTGATCTTGGTTGCCAATATGACGTTTTTCAGAGCATAGTTCTAGCTGCCCAGACAACTTTTGTTCATAGTAGGGAAATTAGATCTAACAAAAATGATCCCAAATGGATGAACAATTTATTTATTTATTTATTTATTTATTTATTATAAATTTGTGCACACATACAGAGGTACAAAAAAAAATACAGATAAGAGCAGTATGCCAAAGCCACTTATACTATGCATAGCATTACGGGCTGCTTAAAATTAACTTAAGATTATTAAGCAATGATGAAGTCAGTGATAAAACATTAATGTAAACAGATTACTATAAAGCACAAGTGAGTATTACATAGACAGGTCATATGAAGGATTCTGTTAGGTAGTGTATTTAAAAAATAATAAAGTTAGATTGGGTTTTAGGTTTAACATTTATGTGATATAATTGTGAGAAACATTTAAGATATACAATTTATAAGGTTCAGTTATTCAGTATTAATTTGGTTTTGGGTGAGTAAGTGATCTTTGAGTCATTGGTCATAAGAGAGGCATATATAGGCGTATCAAAAGAGGGGATGGGCAGTTAAGAAATCAATATATTCAGTTAAAGAGAGAAATAAAGAAAGGAATAATAAAATAAAAAAGGGATTATGAGGCTAAGGTCGCAAGAGATTCAAAGACTAACCCAAAAGAGTTCTTTCAGGTATACAGAAGTATGATTAGGGACAAGATTGGCCCACTTAAGAGTAACTCTGGTCAGATCACTGACAGTGATAAGGATGTGTGTGAAATTCTCAATACTTACTTCCTCTCAGTTTTCACCAAGGAAAATACTAGCGATATTCCTGAAATAATAGATTATGTAGAACAGGACGATAATAAACTATGTACGATTGCGGTAACTAGTGACATGGTCCTCAGACAAATAGAGAAACTAAAATCTAACAAATCCTCAGGTCCTGATGAACTGTTTGCAAGGGTGTTAAAGGAATGTAAAGAGGAACTTAGCATACCTTTGGCTAATCTTTTTAACATATCACTACAAACTGGCACAGTGCCTGATAAGTGGAAAATGGCAAATGTAATACCTATTTACAAGGCAGGTGACAGGTCCTTGGCTTCGTACAATAGACCAATAAGCCAATAATTGCCGAAGCAATTCGTATCCAATTTGATAGGCACAGATTGATTAATGAATCTCAACACGGTTTTACAAAGGGAATTTCCTAACTTTTTTCACTAAGGTGTTTGAGGAGGTAGATCATGGTAATGAATATGATATTGTGTATATGGACTTCAGTAAGGCTTTCGATAGAGTTCCACACCAGAGGCTACTGAGGAAACTTAAGGCACATGGAATAGGAGGAGAAATGTTTTCCTGGGTAGAGGCATGGCCGACAAATAGGCAGCAGAGAGTTTGTATAAATGGGGAGAAATCAGAATGGGGGCACGTCACAAGCGGTGTTCCTCAGGGGTCAGTGTTGGGCCCGTTGTTGTTCACAATTTACATAAACGGCACTGATGAGGGAATAAATAGCGACATAAGCATATTTGCTGATGACACAAAAATAGGCGGTCCAATTCATTCTAATAAGGACACTAGAGCACTCCAGGATGATTTGAATAGACTGATGCAATGGTCGGAGAAGTGGCGGATGCAGTTTAATATTGACAAATGCAAAGTTCTAAATATTGGACAGGTAAATAACCATGCCACATATAAAACTAAATAATGTAGATCTTCATACTACTGATTGCGAAAAGGGTTTAGGAGTTCTGGTTAGCAGTAATCTAAAACGAAGACAACAGTGCATTAGTGCTCGCAATAAAGCTAACAGAATTCTTGGCTTCATATCTAGAAGTATAAATAATAGAAGTCCTCAGGTTGTTCTTCAACTCTATATATCCTTAGTTAGGCCTCATTTAGACTATGCTGCTCAGTTCTGGTCACCGTATTACAGAATGGATATAAATGCTCTGGAAAACGTACAGAGGAGGATGACAAAGATGATCCCATGTATCAGAAATCTTCCCTATGAAGATAGACTGAGGGCCCTGAATCTGTACTCTCTCGAAAGGCGTAGAATTAGGGGGGATATGATCGAGGTGTATAAATGGAAAACAGGAATAAATAAAGGGGATGTAAATTGCATGCTGAAAATTTCCAGCCAAGACAGGACTCGCAGCAATGGTTTCAAGTTGGAAAAATTCAAATTCAGGAAGAATATAGGAAAGCAATGGTTTGGTAATAGAGTTGTGGATGAGTGGAACACAGTTCCGAGTACAGTTATTGAGGCTAAAACGTTGTGTAGTTTTAAAAATAAGTTAGATAAATACATGAGTGGTGTGGGTGGGTATGAGTTGGAACCTGACTGGCTTGTGCTGCTGGGTCTGGTGCCGTGCTTCTTCCTTGAGTGGAGGTGACAAGACTGGTGGGTCATCGGGCTTATCCGGGGGGGGGGGTCATTGGGCTAATCCGGGGGGGTGGGTCATTGGGCTAATCCGGGGGGGGGGTCATTGGTCTAATCCGGGGGGGAGGACATGGGCATGCTCCGCATGAGTCAGTAGACCTGTTGCAGTGTTCCTTTTTTGTCATGTTCTTATGTTCTTAAAACTACGCCTGATATAGAGGTATGACAAGGCATCGAAACCCCACTGCAAAGAAACTAGGGGCCCAGGAGCCTGTATCTAGTTACACCTTAAAGGCAAGGTTTACCAGCCCCATGAAAGTTGTGGAGAAATATTCAGATTTTAACAATGTGGCGCTGCTTCTTGACTAGCCTGAAATGGATTAAGTCCACCACATCAGTCACATTAAAAAAATTCTGATCCATCTCTTGCTACAATAATGACCATGGCTCAGAGAACCGACAAGTTGATGAATGAGACACTTGTGCAACACTTGGGTATCGCCAGCCAATAGCTTCCTCAGTCCAATACAGAGAAGAATGGTGAAAAATCAGAATGAGTTTGAGGTAATCAGTTCCTCAGCCTGGAGTCGATGTGATCATTCCTTCAATTTTTTTTTATCAGTATTTATGAACTGATCACATCGGCTCCAGGAAGAGGGACTGATTACATCAAGCTACTAATCTTCCACCATTCTTCTCTATACTGGAATGAGGAAGCCATTGGCTTGTGTAACGTTTCCACACTAAACATACCCAATTGTTGCACAAGTGCCTCATGTCTTCCATACCTACAGACCCCGACGATAAGCTGGACCTCTTAGAAAAGTTCCAGACGTCCAGATAAGACTGTCTTACTCAGATCTACTCAAGAACTTTCAGCCTTTTATGTCGGGACTCACAGAAACACAAATGGTTGATCTCACCACCCTTTTGCAGTCCTATCCCAACATATTACCGGATGTTCCGAAAATATGCACTCCTGATTTTCACGACGTATATGTAGGCATAGCTAAACCTATTAAACTCCCTCTCTAAAGACCTAACCCAGAAAAGCAAAGGCTTCTACACCAAGAGGTAAATTTCCTCCTGGAACATGAGTTATTAGAAGAATTTTCCAGTCCAAGGTTCTCAACCTGTATCTTTGTAAAGAAAATAAAGGGAGGGCTTCAGATGTTTACTGACTACTGTGAGGTGAATAAAATCACAGTGCCAAATACTTACTCAGACCCCCATAGGGATGACGTCGTTGTCTTCGTGGGTAAGGCTAAATATGTCTTCAGATTAGTCCTCAAGAGTAATTATCAAATCCCATTCATTGACTGGGCCAACGTAATCTCTGCCCATGTGATTCCAGGTCATTACCATTATACAGTGACCCCATTCGACATGAGAAACTCGCCAGCTGGGACGAGCATATTTCCCGACTCAAATATCATTTTAATAGGCTTAGTTCTTCCTTGGCCAATCTTCAATCATCATTTTAGATCACAAAATCGGGAAAGGAAAGACAGCATTTAGGACAACTAATATTTTCGCCATCCAAAATATATTCAGCCCTCTCCAACATAAACAAAAAATACCCCCCAAAGATTTCTAGGGATGATCCGAGTTTTATAGGAAATTTTCGCACAGTTTTGTTTCGGCCCCCATAACATTGCTCAATAGCAACAAAACCTAATTCAAATGGTTTCCACAATGCCAAGAAGCTTTACAGAAAATAAAAGATTGCTGTGGGTAGCTCTCCTATTGTTATCATTAGATTATTCAATGCCATTTTGCTTTCAGGTGGATGTCTTCAGTCATCTGGAGAAGGAAGTCATTTATCTGTTTGCCCAATTCTCAGCAAAGTTAAAGCCATACTAAGAAGTCTACACCACAACAGAGAAATAGATCCTAACTGTGGTCTTATCACTGGAGCATTTCAACATGTATTTGTTATCCTCTCTGCGTGTGGATCAGGTGTTCAGCATCCATAATCCACTGACATACCTGAGTTCTACGTGGAGTAAAAACTTTCGTCGTATGAGCTAGGCTTTAAGACTCCAACCATACAATATCAAGCCCAACTCTAGAGAGGTCAAAATAGTGGCGGACTCAGTTTCCGGTGCTTGTTACTTCGGATATGTCAATAAGCATAGCTTGTATTAATGGTTAAGATTAGGATGATAGGTCAATTTGTCGCTTCTTTTCCATATTGTGGATTTATATGCTTTAGTAGAAATCACTTTGTACAACCTACCATCTTGGATCTTTGTTATGCCTGCTTTCTATTGTCTCGCCCTGTGGCAGAGACTTGGCAATAAAGACCTTTGCTTGTAAATTTAATTTTGTGAGTATTTTTGGTCGAGCACTGCCAGCTGGGTGGGATGGTATGAAAGGAACGACGGTCTTTTTAGCTAGTTTTTCTTCAATTTGTGCCAAGCTGGCAAACGTTTCTCACTAGCATAGTCTAGTTTACTGAACTGATAGAATACTTTCTAAATGAGTGGCACACTGCATCCATTCGTCAACACGTCACGGCTTCGACTCTCGTGATCTGAACAACGAAAATCGCATCAGAGTGGATAGTTATGTAAAATCTGACTTGTACTTTTATCTTGTCATTAGCCCCTCATAGTGCCCTACAGTTACTTTTCATTTTAAAAGATCAGTTACAGTTATGACTGCAATTACTAAAAATAATTACATTCAGCTTCAATTACAAATATAATTGCTCCAAGCTTGCTGTGGTGGTGCCTTTGAGTGCTCACGTTAATTAATATCCAAGTCTTGAGTGAATACTGATTCAATATGCTCCACTCTGTCAGGTTTCAAACATCGCTAATGGTGTTCAGGTTTACCGCATCTCTCCGGTCTATCACATTCTCTCTTGTGGTTATCTTCCGGCCTCATCTTTACATGCAGTGTGGTCATTTCGATTAATTTTCTCTTAGTCCTGTGATCCAAGAGCCTTTGTTATAGCAAACTAAGTTGTAAGTATCGCAAAGGAACAATAGCTGTACTTCTGTACTCCAACTTGGATTGTATCCGCGGTGACCAGTTTGAGGAGGCTCTGTACCATGTGGATGTCTCTTTAAAGAAGACATACACATGTATGCCTGCCGTATAGTTAATCTCCATAAAGCATGTGCGATACATGTATAGCAAGTTATCTAAGGAACTGAGTTGGGGCGAGAGACTTTCATTAAGGAGAAAATCTGCACAGCCTTCAATTTCCAGATATAAATTTTGGCAATACCATTGGACGGAATACCAAGCGTTCAACAATATAAGTTTTAGTAAAACTTCTTCTGGTCCGCAAGGTTGACCGGTGAAACTATTGCACTTCACATTCCATACTTACATTACCTCTGTCCCCTGCTACATTTACCCATGTTTTCTTTACACTATATTGAATTCAAGAAGCTTCTTGTGAGCGATATATATCATATCAAAATTTTCAAACGTCGCACATGTATGATACCTGGATTCTTTATCTGGCAACTTTATTTAATCACAGTAATAACTCCATTGTTAATCTCGATACCTTGCTTGTGCATCACAATTCCTGTTTCTTTTTATTTTATAGCTGGCATGTTTATTACTGGTGAAGTTTTTATTACTGGTGAAGTTTTTATTTTATTATGGTGAAAGTTTTTCTTTTCGGGCTACCCTGCCTTGGTGGGAATCGGCCAGTGTGATAATAAATAAATAATAATAATGTTTATTACAATAACTGGCTTGCTTATTGCAACCCCCTTTTTTTATTTTTGTTATATTTTGGTTTTGTTATAATATTTTATTTTTTATTGTGAAACGGACTTTCGCGTGATAGCCTTTTTCCCCTTGCGTTAACCCAATTTTAGGGGGGTTTTACCTGGCTTGTTCATTGCGAAAATTTGTTCGTTCATTCGAAACCACCTTATTTTTCGTGATACTTTTGCTTTCATTTTTATATGAGGCTGTTCAGGGAAAAACCCAGCTTTTTCATTTCGATACCCTTTGGGTTTAAACAATGCATAACAACATAGGGAATAACAGCTTATTATTCACATATCGGTTGGGGCATCACCAACTTGATTAATCATAAAGACGATACTTATTTTGTTTATCACATAGTTTACTCATACAATACCCAGACAGCCACCGATACCAGCTTATCATTACGATCCGACTGCTTCACGTACCTATCTTTCATTAATCTAATTTTAGATTAACCCCTCTAGCTGGCACGATACTAGCTTTATTTTTACAAATTTATGGCTTGCCATAACAACCGATGCTTCTTGTTCATTGGATACCAGCTTTTAATCAGATCCTAGTTTATTTATGGCCATACTTACCTTGTTTTATCACGAACCCAATTTGCTCATACGATGCATATTTTGATCAAAACAGTTTTGTTCTTCTTAATGCTCAAAATGTCTCTTTTTGGGTTGTAAAGCTTTTAAGAATTTTTAAAACGGGGAAATCGATTTTTTATATTATATATATATGCAATAAGATCACAGAAACAGGTGATTTCAGAAAACAAAACAACCACCTAAAGAAAAGAGAAATTCCAAGGCTTCGGACACTCACAATCAAGGAACTATGAAAGTAAAGATCCAAGGAAACTATATAAGGGGGCGGGGGGGGACCTCACTATAATCCCAAACGGTTTAAAACACCCCACGCGCGCCGACCCAACTTGGGAAAAGGGCCTTGGCACAACTCCCCCCAAAACATTTTACCCAAGAAATAAAAATTTTAAAGATTATTTGCCCCTGTATTATTAAAATTTTTCCCCAAAATTTATTAATTAAAAATGGATCTAATTTAATAAACCAAAGGGAAAAATTTATATTAAGTAAACGTTTTTTTGAAACAAGATTCAATTTTTAAAATTCCCCTCGCCAGGCTTCTTGATACTACTTTCTCAACTTTTGAAAATCAATTGGGTGGTAAAATCCTTTCGAAAAATAGGCTTGGAAACTTGTCCTTCAAAAACAATTTATGTTTTTTTTAATCTTAGTTCGAGATTTTTACCAGTTTGACCGTAATAAACTTTATCGCAAATTTTACAAGGAATCTTATAGACACATCCATCAGCATTTTGGGGGGAATTCTTTATCAAAAGTTTTTTTACTGTATCGAGATTTTTGAATACAACTTTAATATTAAAAGTCTTAAGAAGAGAAGGCATATCAACCAAGTTTTCATGGTAAGGGAGAACCAACATATTTTTATTTGAATAAGGCTGGTTGTCCCTTTTTGGATTGTAAAAAGTATTTCTAGCAACTTTAAAAGATTTATCAATTACATTTCTTGGGTATTTTAAATCATTACCTATTTCATAAATTTTGGATATTTCCTCATCTATGAACTCAGGACTACAAATTCGTGAAGCTCTCAGAAACATTGATGAGAAAACAGACAGTTTGACTCTATCTTGATGAGAGGAATAATAGTGGACATAGGAACAGTTATTAGTAGGTTTTCTGTAAATTTTAAATTTGAATTCATTATTACCCTTAATAATTAAAACATCTAGAAAAGGCATGAGTTATTTTCTTCAAACTCAACAGTAAAGTTTATTGAATGGGCTAAGCTATTTAATTTTCCAAGGAAATGGTGTATATCTACATTTTTGGTAACCTATACATGGAATTTTTTGAAACAAGGTTACTTAACACAATCCTCCCTAATAGAGCTAAATGGTTCAGATATGTTGATGATATTTTGTGTCTTATGCCCAAAAATGTAGATATACACCATTCCTTTGGGAAAAGGTGTATATCTACACTTTTGTTTTAATTATTAAGGGTAATAATTGAATTCAAATTTAAAATTTACAGAAAACCTACTATAATCTGTTCCTATGACCACTATTATTCCTCGCATCAAGATAGAGTCAAACTGTCTGTTTTCTCATCAATGTTTCTGAGAGCTTCACGAATTTGTAGTCCTGAGTTCATAGATGAGGAATATACCAAAATTTATGAAATAGGTAATGATTTTAAAATACCAGAAATGTAAATTGATAAATCTTTTAAAGTTGCTAGAAATACTTTTTACAATCCAAAAAGGGACAACCACCTTATTCAAATAAAAATATGTTTGTTCTCCCTTACCATGAAAACTTGGTTGATTATGCCTTCTCTTCTTAAGACTTTTAATATTAAAGTTGTATTCAAAATCTCGATACAGTAAAAAAAAACTTTGATAAAGAATTCCCCCCAAAATGCTGATGGATGTGTCTATAAGATTCCTTGTAAAATTTGCGATAAAGTTTATTACGGTCAAAACTGGTAAAAATCTCGAACTAAGATTAAAACAACATAAATATAGCATTAGAACTGGACAAGATTCCAATGCTCTATTTATTCATGTAAGAGATTTTAACCATCCAATTGATTTTCAAAAAGTTGAGAAAGTAGTATCAAGCAAGTCCATGGTCGACAGGAATATAATTGAATCTTGTTCATAAAAAGCAGTTTTGACAATAATATGAATATTTCCTTTGGTTTATATAAATTAGATCCATTTATAATTAATAGAATTTGGGAAGAATTTAATAATACACTGGACAAATAATCTTTAAAATTTCTTATTTCTTGGGTAGAATAGTTTGTGGGGTGAGTTGTGCCAAGGACCTTTCCAAGTTGGGTCGGCGCGCGTCAGGTGTTTTAAACCGTTGTGGGATCTGATAGTGAGGTGCCGACCAGACCCCTTATATAGCTTCCTGGATGCTTTACTTTCATATTCCTTGATAATGTGAGTAGTCACGAAGCGCTTGGAATTTCTCTATTCTTTCAGAGTGGTTGTTTTGCATATATATATATATATATATATATATATATATATATATATATAATATATATATATATATATATATATATATAGGGCTAGTATCCCCTTCTCCTGTACAAATTACTAAATTTAAAAAGGGAAACTTTTCTTTTTCTTTTTGAGCCACCCTGCCTTGGTGGGATACGGCCGGTTTTTAAATATATAATATATATATATATATATATATATATATATAATATATTATATATATATATATATAATATATATATATAATATATATATATATATATATATATGGAATTTGTATTGATAAAGCCACTGGATGGAAACGTCTACAATAAGGATACCCAGATGTTTGCACAAGTGTCTTAATTTCACCCTTAATGTTGCCACTGTGATAAGAAACCGGTAGTCTGGTGCGACACTGTGATAGAAACCTGGTATTTTGGGGCGACACTATGATAAGAAACCTGGTTTGTCTGGTGCTGACACTGTGATAAGAAACCTGGTAGTCTGGTGCTGACACTATGATAAGAAACCTGGTAGTCTGGTGCTGACATTTTAAGAAATGGGGTTGGGGCTGACACTATGATAAGA
>NC_069424.1:49430503-49453003 GCF_026875155.1 Cherax quadricarinatus
CATAGGGGCACAGAAACGTGGAGGGATAAAATCATGGAGGTGGTACTGGAAAACCTCATGTACCAACACGTAAGGGACACTACCAGAGAGAGAGAGAAGAGAAAGAACAAGTAAGACTGGTCTTTGTACTATTTAAGTAGTGCAGATATTAAGGATATCACAAATGAAAGACCCCTCAGAGCCAGTGACGACGTGGTTGTGAGCTTCAAATACATAGAGTTGCAAGCAGGATGGGCAATAAGAACGCCTGCTACACATGCATGAAGAATTTCCTGCACGAGGTTCAGTGGGACAAAGCACTGGCAGGAATATGTGACAACAAAATGCAGGGAAGCTGAGGAGAGGTTTGTATCCAAGGGTAACAGAAGTAAGGAGTAGAGAGGCCAAAACCAAGTGTGCTAGAGAGTGGAAGAAGTATAGAAGGCAGATGACCCAGGAGAATAAGAAGAGCAATTGTAGAGCCAGAACTGAATATGCACAGGTAAGAAGGGAGGCCCAGTGACCATACGAAAATGACATAGCAGCGAAAGCCAAATCTGACCCGAAGCTATTGTACAGCCACATCAGAAGGAAAACAAAAATCAAGGACCAAGTAATCAGGCTGAGGAAGGAAGGAGCGGAGATCACAAGAAACGACCGCGAAGTGAGGAGTTCAACATGAGATTCTAAGAAGTGTTCACAGAGAAGCCAGAATGAACTCCAGTAAGACAGAGATATGGGGTACATCATCAAGTGTTGGACACAATACATACACATACAATCGAGGAAGAACTGAAGAGGTTGCTAAGCGGGTTAGATACCTCAAAGGCGATGGGGTCGGATAACCTCTCTCCAAGGGTCCTGAGAGGGGGAGCAGAGGCGCTGTGTGTGACACTAACCACAATCTTCATCAACACATCTATCGAAACAGGGCGATTACCTGAGGTATGAAGGACAGAAAATGTAGCCCCAAAATTTATAAAAGGAGAAAAATATGAAGCATTAAACTAGAAACCAGTGTCACTGACATGTATAGTATGCAAAGTCATGGAGAAGATTGTCAGTAGAAAAGCGGTGGAGAACCTAGAAAGCTTAACGACAATCAGCACGGTTTCAAGGATGGGAAATCCTGTGTCACGAACCTACTAGAGTTCTATGACAGGGTGACAGCAGTAAAACAAGAGAGAGAAGGGTGGGTAGACTGCGTTTTCTTGGATTGTAAGAAGCCTTTGATACAGTTCCACACAAGAGATTAGTGCATAAGCTGGAGGATCAGGCAGGTATAAAAGGGAAGGCACTGCATTGGATCAGGGAATACTCTTTGGAAGACATCAGCGAGTCATGATACTTGACGAGATGTCAGAGTGGGCGCCTGTGACGAGCGGGGTTCCACAAGGGTCAGTCCTAGGTCTGGTATTGTTTCTGGTATATACGAACAACGTAATGGAAGGAATAGACTCAGAAGTGTCTCTGTTTGCATATGATGGGACGTTGATGAGAAAAATTCAATCAGACGAGGACCAGGCAGAATTACAAAAGGAACTGGACAGGCTGCATGCCTGGTACAGAAACTGGCTCCTGGAGTTCACCCCCACCAGGTACAAAGTCATGAAGATTGGGGAAGTACAAAGAAGACCGCAGACGGAGTACAGACTAGGAGGCTTTAGACTACAAATCTCATTCAAGATAAAGGATCCTGGGGTGAGTATAACACCGGACACATCTCCTGAGGCGCAAATTAACCAAATAATTGCTGCAGCATATGGGCGCCTAGCATACCTATGAATATCATTCCGACATCTCAGGAAGGAATCGTACATGACCCTGTACACTGTGTATGTCAGGCCTATATTAGAGTACACAGTATTAATTTGGAACCTACACCTTGCCAAGCACTTACGAAAATTGGAGAAAGTGCAAAGGTTTGCAACAAGACTAGTCCCGGAGCTAAGGGGCATGTCCTACGAGGAGGGGTTAAGGGAAACCGACCTGACGGCGCGGAAGGACAGGAGAGACAGGGGGGGGGATATGATAAGAACATGTAAAATATTGAGAGGAATTGATAAGATGGATAGAGACAGGATGTTCCTGAGATGGGACACAGCAACTAGGGGTCACAATTGAAGAATGAAGATTTAGATTAAACACAGGGATGTTTGGAAGCATTTGTTCAGTCAGAGTTGTCAGGGAGTGAAATAGTCTAGAAAGTGATGTAGTGGAGGCAGTCCATACATATATTTAAGAAGAGGTATGATAAAGCTCATGGAGCAAGAAGAGTGACCTAGCAGTGACCAGTGAAGAGGAGGGCCAGGAGCTGTGACTCGATCCCTTGCAACCACAACTAGGTGAGTACACACACACACATATCGCAGTCATGAGTGCAACAGCGTAAATTATAGTGCTTTTAGAGCTTATTTAGTATCTAACAGAGGTCAATGATCGTGACAAGGTCAGTGAACAATCCCAAAAGTTAGAAAAGTGAAGGAAAGACCACATTTTAATATAAAATTTGAGTGTCAAGCGAGGCCTTCCAGGTAGCTGTCACTAGGATCATCAATATACAAATAACAGCAGCATAAAGGTGACTCCAAAGTCAGAGGGATAAGTGCAGAGTCAGGACAGTTTAGTGAGCAACAAAGGAAGCATATTATGAGTGAAAAAAAAGAAAATCAGAGAAACGAAATATAACCAAAGAAAAAACTAGAGAGCCGAGCATTTGCTTCCCATAGATGAATTATGTCACAAAACATGGAAAAAAGAATAAATATTTGGACAGAAAAATGAAAACCTTAAAGCGACGAGTAGAGTACATATGAGTTGAGTTAGATAATTAATATAGGTGCTTAAAAACTTGGAAGGTTTCGGACGCAGTACGACAATGCCAGCAAGGATAGTAAGAAGCGCCACGACCATCAGTTCACTGCTAGACAAAAAATATTCACTTATTTTGTGGTAAATGGTCAATTAAATAGCTCCAGGTATTCTTCAATAACTGGAAGCTAAGGGTTCAGTCACCCTTAGAGAGTCTGAGTGAAGACCACACCAGTACTTGAAGACCATACTGGCATCAGAAGACCACACTAGTGCTATTAAACCACTTCAGCACTAGAAGATTGCAACATCAGAAGTCCACACCAGCACCAGAAGACAGCACCAGCACCAGAAGAACATGACAGCATTTGAAAACAACACCAGCACCAGAAGACCACACCAGCGCTAAAAGACAACAGCATCAGAAGACGACACCAACACTAGAAGACTACACTAGCAATAGAAGACCACACAAGTACCAGAAGACTACACCAGCACCAGAAGACCACACCAGCACTAAAAGACCTATCCAGCACATGACGTCCACACCTACAGCGCCGCCGTAGGTCTCTGGTAACGTTGGAAATCCCATTTCTGTCTTACCAAACACTTGTTGAAATGTCTTTTCTCAATCTTGGAATTTCCTGTAACTTTTGCAGATGTGTTCCCGGAAGAGTTCTGAGGTCGTGAGTGCATGTGAAAATCTTGCCCACTCTTCTGGGCCCTAACATTTTATTTTTTGTTACCCAGATGAAGCCAGTTTTTGCTATTATTTTATTATTATCAAGTGGAAGCGCTAGATGCATAGGGGATCATGGAGTGCATGGAGAGTAGGAGGCAATAGAGTATAATCCAAGAAAATGTAGAGTAGCTTCATTTCCATTTATAAAGAGCACTTCACCGGCATCAAGGAACCTCCTGTGAAGAAGATTTTTTTCAGTGATTCACTGGATGGCAATATTTTGGTTCACAATAGCAAGGTTCCTCCTAGACGTAAGGTTCCCTGGCGTCAGGTTTTCCGATATGAAAGTCCCTCACCTCATAATACGGCGTCAGTGCCTGGCAAAAAATTTTAGTGTAAAATTCCCTTGCATCAAATTTTTTGACGTAGGGCTTCCCACCGTCCAGTTACTTTCAATTAAGTTCCCTGGCATCAAGATCTCTGGCGTCAAGTTCCGTAGTGTAAGATTCCCTGGTATCAAGGTTTCTGCTCAAGTCATCATGATTCTTGGGTGTTTTGATTGACTTATATCGTTCCTTAGCTTCAAGATACCTTGTGTAAAGTTTCTTGGTGCCAGGGTTTCCTAATACAGACTTTCTTTGGTCAGGTTTTACATTCTTCTTTCCACACCATTCTGAAAGAAACACTGTACATGTCCCTCTTGTTTATGGTATAATAGTATTGAAAATAATAATAATGTAAATAAATATCTTTTTTCTAAATACACGTACAAGATATATAAGCCTAGCTGACACCCGTGACATACTGCTATATAAAAAAAGCCTTTTTGTTATGCAGAGATTTCTGGAAATTTAAAGTCATTTTTGTCCAGATGGCCCCACACTAACGAATAACACCAGGTACCCATTTTATACTGATGGGGAACAGGGCAGCAGGTGTCTTATGGAAGCACGTCCTAATGTTACCAGCCGTACCAGAGATTCGAACTCCGGACCAGAGTGTGAGAGCCGAGTGAGATGGCGATCGAGCTACGGGGCACCTTCAAATTACAACATGGAATTACAACAAAGTTGTAATGCCATTTCCCGTGTCTTACTCACATCATTGAGATGGTGGGGTAATTTTCTATTGTTTAGTGACGTATCTAAAGCAGTATTTTTTTTTAAATCTTTAAACTAAAACGTAGGAACAAATATATAAAGAAGAGTAAAATAAATCTATCTAACCAGCAGTGACACGCCCTCAACTTAGGGGTGATATTCGCGTGAAAACTAAATTTAAATCACGTCTAGGAAACGGTGCTCATCTTACCAGGAAAAGAAGTCATTATCCTGAGCGACGACCCCTGACATTTTCGGAGAGGTAATATCTGCGACTCTCCCTGTCTTCTTCGCTCGTCCCAACCCGAGCCCTTCCAGGAAGAAGTTGAATAATGGAATTGTTCCAGGTCAGGATATGGCATACCACTACACAACCCTGGCCGTTAAGATTATTGTTAGGAAAAGCACTAAAAGCCTTATACAGCGACTGGTAATGGAAGGTGGGGTAACCAGTTTTCTTCCAGGAATGGGGTAGGTATCGCCATGTTTTTGGATCAGTGGCCCTCCACTAACACCAAAGCTCTCCCGTTCAAAAGTACAATAAATCTGGCCAGCTTATTCAGATTATACTTGTAGGGTGCGAGTTGACACAGATGATGTGGCTAGGCTGGCTTAGGAAGGATCATTTCCATCCGGTGATAAACTTGGAGAGCTGAAATCTTTAGTTATGTAGGTTCAAACAACTAGAACGAGTCTGCAGCTCCTTGTTTATTTCCAATCAATTGTTCTTAATATTCACATTCACGAATCAGCAAATTTCAACAATTCTCGTGATATGCACTCGGTTCATTATTGAAAAATTATTGACTGACTAGAAAAGTATGGTGATACCTTCACTATGTAGATAAAGACACCTATACATGATTCAATACATTTTTGGGGAAACGGTCACCACAAGTTGGTTTAAAAAAGCCACTTGTGAGGAAACGTTTCCCCAATAAATGTGTTTTGTTTTGTGATTTGTTTATTTTTTATAGCTAGTTTTAAACCATGAAAAACTTAGACTGGGTTTTCCTTTCCTCATAAAACTTTTAAACAAATGTAAAAAAATGTTGGTTTTAAATTTTAAAAAAATGACGAGCAAAATTTTCTTAAAGATAATGGATTTTATACTTTAAAACTTATTTCCAACATTCTTCATCCCGACGCTACTAATTTTAAAAAATTCATGTACCAAAAACTCTTCTACTTTTTTTTTTTTTTGCGGGACTAGTCCCCTAAACCTGGTGGGTGGGGCCCAAACCCGGGATCAGCAAATTAAAAACTTTTGAAAGAGGTAAATAAATGGTGCATAGAACCGACAGGATAAAAGAATTAGACAGTTGTCAACATGGAATCTTTATGGTGGAAACGTTTCGCCCACAGTGGTTTCCTCAATCTAATACAGAGAAGAATAGTGGAAGTAGAAAGAGTTTGATATAATCATTTCTTATTGTGAATTTCCCACCATCCAAAAAGTATTCCAAAATCATTTCTTTCCAAATCCCTCATATATCTTTTTTTTTTTAACTTGAACCCATTATGCGACTCCTGGAGGGTTAGAATTTTTAGCCGTTATTTATTTCCCCCTTTATTTTATCCCTGTTTTCCTTTTATTATCTGTCATTTTTCCATAATTCTTTCCTTTCTAGTGAGTGAGATTAAGTGCCCTCGTCTTCTCGTAAAAAAGATTTCTGATTCGTAGGATCAACTTTATCTTTCTCTTCGTACGTTTTCCAGCAATTTATGCCCTTTCCCAAAAAATGGTGAAAAGTATGCAGCAAAATCAAAAATGGGGCCCTCCTTTTTTATATTTCTTGATGTGAAACCAAGAATTTTTTTAACTTTTTGCCAACATTCGCACTGTTGTCTTGGTTTTTTGATGATGCTACCCAGAACTTCTAAATCTTTTTTACGGTTGGTGGAGGGGTTTCTTGACCCTCTTTTTGCAAAAAAAAATTGTCATTCTTAAGAAAATTCTTTGTAACGCAATTGGAAAAAAAACATTTCACGATAACTCCAACCTAAAGGGAAACTCCCTTCCCCTCTTTTGACTTTTGAAGTGTGATGAATGTGGACCCCCTTTTTAAGGTTAAACCCATTTTCATCGTTGTTGGTTTCCTTAAATTTTACGGACTTCTATCGGGACATCGAGGAAAGGGTTTTACAAGTCTTTAAAAATTTTTATTGATGGAATTCTTTTAGCTTTTTGTGATGGTTTATATGTTTTGTTTTGAAAACTGTTGTCGTAATGTATTTCTTATTTTTTTGGAAAAACAGTTTTGTTGTGCGTTTCTGTACGTGAAGTAAAGTCTAACTTGTTAATGTAAAAAAACACAGAATATCCACATATTTAAAAAATCTTAATACACTGGGAATTCTTTTTCGATCAACCCCTCGTCCCAACATTGTTACTTCAAACACCCCATTATCTGCAGCACCCCACAGTCTCCAAATCTTGAGTTCTACCCCCTTAAACCCATTATCATCCTAAAACTCCCCTACGTTGTCTTTCTTTGCACGTAATGTTGTTAGATCTTCTTTAGTGATGGTGGAGTTTGAGTGGCCAAAGTATATTTTGACAAAGAAGCCGAATGCCTTTCCGTTTTTAGCAAAATAGCGGGGGATATTACTCATTAGAAAATTTGCTTGGAAAAAGGGGAAAGGGGGCTCGCGTTTTTTCTTTTTTTTGCTGGGGTTTTTGTAGTTTTCCGGGTTGAAAAAATGAGGATTTTAGGGAACGATCTTTTTAAAATTAGCACCTCAGTTAACGCAGTCGTCTATTCTTTTCAGCCTAAATTATTTTAACTAAAAAATTCACCCCCACTCATTTTAGTTACTGTCCAATTTATTTACCTCTACAATCCCTTCAAAACCCCCCCTCAGTTCCTCACCTCCAAAAACCTTTTTAATCCCCAACCACCCAAACCTAAAACCACCAGGCCACCCTTTTCTTTACTCCCAAATAAACCGACTTCTTCCCCCAACCCCCCCCCAAAAACACTCCAGCATTTTTTCTTTCCCAAACCCCCCACCCCCCCCAAATATGCCCAACACCCCCCTTTAACTTTCCCCACATCCCCCCCCCCCCTTTATCCCCCCTAAACACCTTTATTTGCCCCAACCCCTTACCCCAAAACTTCTTAATGGGAAAATTTTTTTCTTAAATGGGGAAAAATTTTTAAAATTTTTATTTTTTTTTAAAATGGGAGTTTAAAATTCAAATTGAGGAAAGCGGAAAGAAGAACTTTTTGGGGGGAAAAAAATGGGGGGAGGGTTACGGGGTTTGGGGGGGGGAGGGTGAGGGAAAGGGAAGGAAAGGGAAAAAATTTGGGAGAGAGAGAGAGAGAAGAGGAGAGAGGAGAGGAGGAGGAGATGGGGGAAGGAAGGAAAAAAAGAGGGACGGGGAAAGCGGGGGGAGGGATAGGATAAAAGGAGTGAGGGGGAGGTTGAGGCCCAAGTGTAAAAGGGGGAAGGGATGGTTGAGGATAGAGGTGGGGAGAGATGTGCAGGAGAAGATTAGGGAGGTAGGAGAGAGAATAAGAAAAAGAACAGGGGAAAAAGGAATGATAAATTGGAGAGAGAGGGAGAGAGAGGAGAGGGGAGAGAGGAGGAAGAGAGGAGAGAGAGGGAGAGAGAGAGAGAGAGAGAGAAAAAGAGACAGAAACAGAGACAGAGGCCCCAAGACCCTTTCACCGGCCTTATCATCTGGCCACCAGCAGCAAAGAATACAAAGAAATGAGTTGCCGAATCCACAGTAACACAAGAGGTACGGGAAAATGGGAAAACCTCCCTCCCAGGCACCTGTAGGCATTTTTCCCCGCTGTCACTGGGGCCAGATTTGCAGTGTGCCTCCATAAAGCTCTTCAGGCTACACCAAAATTCTGCAGTGTAGAATAAAATTGCTCTAAAAAGGTTTCTCAAGGAGCTTTTTTTTTAGTCTTTCAAAGCTTCCAGCCACCAGGAGCTGAAGGAAATGCAGGAGAGGAGTTTGGGAAAGATGAAGTCGTTGCAGCAAGAAGAAAGGCAATGAGGAGCACGCAGCAGAGATTACGTTGCGGGACAAAGATTTTTCTGACTCACGCGATCCCATTGATGAAATATAGTTGCAGTTACTGCTGCAAAAGAGGGCATAAAAAAAAATTGTGTCGAAAAAAAAAAGTATTTAGAAAAATTCACCAGTTTTGAAACGAATTTCAAAACTGGTGAAACACTCTTACACATCACCACCCAGCTACTCCTGTCTCAGGTCAGCACTTGGTTTCGTGTCTTATTCAAGATTACAGAGTTAAATCACAGTGGTTGCCCCAGTGTCCTACCTTACACATCTATTTATTAACTGAACACAATTGAAGGGAGAGTCTTGAACATGTTGTCTGCCAACAATGAGCTTTTTCCCAGTTTGGTAAGACACGAGAGTTTCATCCTCTAAACAACCGACAAATCGCGTTGTTGAGACATTTTTTTGCTGAAAATTGTTGGCTACACTTCATGGCTCCGATGAGACAGGTAAGGTCAACGATAAGGCATTACTGAATGCCAATCCCAATCATCTGGAAATGTTATTCTTCGGGCAAAAGAAAAATTTTCTATACTTCTGGACTGCATGTTTATGTAAGCCCTCAAGGTAGAAGTAGACTTTCGTAACTTCTGATGGGAATTGCTAACTCTTTCTGTTCAGTTTTAATTATAAACATATAGTTTTGATGACCTCAGCCAATATCGTTTTAAAAACAAAAGGACCCGAAGAACTTAAAGTGTTGGTGTGAAAAAATTTGTTGGTTCCCCACTAATATTTCTGCCCTTTTTCCTTTACCCCAAATTTTGGTGATCTACAAAAGGTTACAGTCATTGCAATCCTCTTGGTATGTTAGATCATTGGCCACAAGGCTATCTTTAAAACACTAAAAATCCCCAAAAGAACGAGGGGAAAAATATCAGTACAAAACCCGGGTGTGGGAAAGAGGAAAAAACCCGGCCCCTTCTCCCACTGGAATGCCATTCTCCCTATTGATGCTGATGACCAATTGCATACCTTCACTAAACATATCCCCAATCTCCAGCCCTATACATCCTTCCTGGCAAAATGTGACGAAGCTTTTAGAGCAACTTTGTTTGTCTTTCGCTTCGAGAGGCGCTTCTCTAAGTTAACGGCATGGAGAAGTATAAGGAGCATCCCACTATCTAAAAAACGGGTGAGGCAAATTTAATACTGTTCACAAAGAAGGGGGAAAATGCAGAAATCAGCAAATACAGAAAAAGTGTCACTCCTGTAAATCACTCGGAAGGTTCTTGAGATGATAATCTCACGGCATATGACCGTTTTTTGACTACTACTCGCTTTTTGTGACCAATTTAGCTTCAGGGAAGGTTTTCTTACTGCGATCTATTGTTAAAACCCCTCCTTTTTGTGGCACCATCTGCTGCATGAATAAAAAAAAAAAGCTGTTAGTAGCATGGCTATTGCTGGCGTTTTGACCGGTTTGACTCCTGGGGCATACAAACATAGGGTCTTGGTTCTGCATTTTCCTTTAAAAGTGTCTTAAGAGTAGTTCTCGACGGGACAGAGTCAAAAAAAATTCATGCGGTGCTAAGTTCCATGGGAAGGGGTTTATGGGCCCCTTTTTATGGAATGTCTACTTTAATGACTTTCTTCAGGTCATCCAGAATCCAAGGCATATGCATAGTCTGTTTTCGATTTTATTTTAAGAGGCAAAACCATATTTTCTTTAGGTCATCACTTAAAGTTTAAAGCTTTAACCCTTGGGGAAAACAATGCAGGTTACATTTTTTTTCTATGAAACAGAAAAGAAGATGACTCTGCATATTTATGATATTGCCCAACATCTACCTAACGCAGAGGAGAAGGATATTTAAGGGTTTAAAAATTTATTCCAAAAATGTTACGAAGAACCCCGTAGTAAATTTGCAAGGAAGCAGTTAAGAAATTACAGCATAAAGTGTATCTTACTGCTTGACAGTAGAAGCTCCAAGATTGTATTAGGTGCGGGGGCTTACATTTGAGTTGTCCCCCTTTCCTTTGGGGTGCCTGTCCCCCCAATCATCTACGATTCTTGGAGAAAAAAAAAACAGTCAAGACGATTTTCTCTTACCTGGGCCCCCCTTGATCATCTGTCTTTCGCAGAGCCTTCAGTACCGGAGAGCGTCGGTAGTTTATGTTTGTAGAAGCCAATGTTATTTTCGAGAAAAAGAAAAGAGTTTTATACAAGAAGAAAAGACAAGCAGTAATTAAAAAATTTGCAGTCAAACTGACCCCTTCTCAAAAAAATGACCTTATCTGAGCATTCACTTTATAATACTCGAGTAGGAAAATTTCTACGCATGCGACATCAATTTAAATAATCGCTGGGCCCCAGAGCCCTAGTTCATATAAAGGTAAGAACTCTTAAAAACCCAACCCGAAAGCCCTATTTTAAAAAAGGAGGGTGAAAGGAGAGCTGGTCTACAGTCTTTTCCCGGGAATGGGGACTTAGCGGATGTGCATCCAGGTTTAATTAAACATGTAATCCCTTTTGTGACTAATACAAAAATGGCTTGGTTTTTGTTGCTTGTTCATGTTGTGCAGTTTTTGTTGTGTTTTTCACTGTTGTTCACTGTTGTACTGGTCTATGTTTGTTGCTAGGGTTTGCTGCCAACTGTTTCGTTGTTTGTGTTGTGTTATTCACTGTTTTGTGTTAGTGCTGTGTTGCTCAGTGTTGTGTTGTTCAATGTTGACAGCTTTGTTTGTTCACTATTGTGTGATATCAGTCTTGTTTTCCGGTTGTGTTGTTTTACTGTTGTGCTGTTTGAGTTGTGTTGTTCAGTGTTTTATTGCTAGTGTTGTTACTATTGGGTTCAGTGTTGTTTTTTGGTTGTGTTTTTCACTGTTGTGCTGTTCTAGTTGTGTTTTTGGTTGTGTTGTGTGTTTGTTGTTCCTATTGTGATGTTCAGTGTTGTTTTTTCAGTGTTGTGTTGTTCACTGTTGTGTTGCTAGTGTTGTGTTGTTTCACTGTTGTTTTTGTAGTGGGTTGTGTTGCTTACTATTTTGATGTTCGTGTTGTGTTTTCCGTTTGGTTATTCATGTTTTGTTGCTAGTGTTGTGTTGTTCACTATTGTGTTGCTTTTGTGTTGTGTTGTCATTATTGTGATGTTTGTGTTATTTTTTCAGTGTTGTGTTGTTCATGTTGTGTTCCTAGTGTTGGGGTTTCACTGTTTGTTCCCAGTGTTGTGTTGTTCACTGTTGTTTTACTAGTGTTGTGTTGTTCCCATTGTGTTGCTAGTGTTGTGTTGTTCATTTGTGTTTCTAGTGTTGTGTTGCACTATTTTGATGTTTTGTGTGGTTTCCGTGTTGTGTTGTTACTGTAGTGTTTATGTTTGCCCAGTGTTGCCCGACATTGTCCTATCTTGCAAAGTTGTTATAAAGTTGTCTTTCTTTGCTTTTTTTGCGTTGAGTTGTTTTTTCTGTGCGTTTCTTGAGTGTTGCGCTGTTCTTCTTTTGTTTCGTGTGTTTTTGTGTTCGGTATTGCATTGTTTTGTTGTATTGTGTTTTAGTAAAAAGTTTTCCCGGGGGTTCTGTGTTGTATACGTTTTGTTGTGTTTGTCTTGTCTTGTGTACACTTGTGTTTCTTTGTGTTTTATTTTTTTGTTTTGTATTGGTACCATGATATTGAAAAATTATATTTTTTTTGTCTTATTTATTTTTTTATCTTATTTATTTAAAGTCTTTGCAAAAAATACTTGGAAATTTTGTATATACAAAAGGGGTTGCAATGCCCAAAAGGCCTTATTTGCCTTGGCATTATGGGCCAAATTAACATTATTGGCTTTCATTCTGCTTAATCTAAGGGTAGTATATCATGTTGTACAGTGGGGAAAAAAATTATTTATAGTTGTACGTGGGAAAGTAATTATTTATAGTTGTACAGTGGGGAAAAATAATTTTTTCATAGTTGTACAGTGGGAAAGTAATTATTGCTAGTGTCAGTGGGAAAGGAAATAATTATTTCATGTTGTACAGTGGGAAAGTAATTATTTTAAGTTGTACGTGGGAAAGTAATTTTTTCATAGTTGAAAGTGGGAAAGTAATTATTTCATAGTTGTACAGTGGGAAAGTAATTATTTAAGTTGTACGTGGGAAAATAAATTTTTTCATAGTTGTACAGTGGGAAAGTAATTTTTCTGTTTTACGTGGGAAAAATAATTATTTCATAGTTGTACAGGGGAAAGTAATTATTTAAAAGTTTTTTACAGTGGGAAGTAAATTTTTTTCAAGTTTAAAGTGGGAAAGTAATTATTTTGTTGTACAGTGGGTAAGTAATTATTCATAGTTGTCAGTGGGGAAAATTTTATTTCATAGTTGTACGTGGGGAAAATAATTATTTTATAGTTGTACGTGGGAAAAATAATTATTTTAGTTGTACTGTGGGGGAAAAAAATTATTTTATGTTGTACAGTGGGAAAGTAATTATTTCATAGTTGTACGTGGGGGAAAATAATTATTCTAGTTGTTTTCGTGGGGGAAAGTAATTATTTTATGTTGTCAGTGGGAAAGTTAAATTTTTCATGTTGTACATGGGAAAGTAATTATTTCATAGTTGTACAGTGGGGAAAAATAATTTTCATGTTGTACAGTGGGAAAGTAATTATTTCCAAGTTTAAGTGGGAAGTAATTATTTCATAGTTGTACAGTGGGAAAGTAATTATTTCATCGTTGTACAGTGGGAAAATAATTATAAAGAATCAAAAATTTGTATAACACAATTGTCTTGTTTTACTTTGTGTTATGTATCTTTTTGTTTTATTTTGTTTTTGTGTTAATGTGTGTTGCCTTGCTTTCCCTGGTTTCATTTTTCGTTTGTGTTATCTTGACTCTACGCTTTGTTTTTTCCGGGCTGTGTTTCTTTGTATGTTTGTTGCTTGGGTTTCATATATTTTGCTTGGCTGGGTTTTGATGCTTTTCCATAAACTTGTGTTCTTTTGTATTGAGTGGCTTGTCACCCGTTGTTTTTTGTGTTGTGAGGTAGTCTTTTGTTTTTTTGTATAAGGTGTTTTCAGTTTTTCTTTGGTACGTGTTGTCTCGTTGGATACTGGGATGGCGTGTCTTTGTCAGGTGTTGTCAATCAGGGGGTTGTTTTTGTAGAGTTTTTGTACTGCTAGTGTTAGATCTTGTGGGTATTGTATTATAGGTGCTAGCGTATTGTCGGGGATTTTTCCGTTTATTTGTCAAATGTTATATTGTCGTGTGTTGATTTGGAAGTATTTATTTTTCAGTTCTATATTTCTAAAAAAATCAGAAAATTAAATATCATGTGTTAAAAAAACATGCTATTATTTAAAAGTTTTTACTTGAGTTGTTTACTGCAGGTGTTATACTTTAGGTGTTGCACCGTGTGGTACATTGTTTGGTTTATTTGTGTAGTTAATTTGTTGTCGTTACTTATGTTTAAAATTATCACCCATCTGTTACCGGGTATGTGTTCAATGAACAGATTGAAAATGTGTTTGTGAACAGCATTAAAGTGTTAGACCCGTTTTTCCCTATTCGGCACCTGGCTTTCGCAGAACACGATTAAACAAAGGACACTTAGCCATATAAAAGCGAGATGTGAGTGTTGTGCAGGAATGGTGAGAGGCAGCATAACCACTCCTCACACGGAGGATCTGTGCAAATACAAAGAAAATGTCGTGAATTAATTGTCACAAGTGATTCAACTGATGGAAAAGAGCAGGTGAGGATAGGACAGCAGGTGTAGGGTTCCACGAAGGAGTCCGGTGATGGTGGCAGCAGCAGTGCAGGTGATGGTGGTTAGCAGTGTCAGGTGTGGTGGCTCAGCAGTGTCAGTTGTGGTGGCTCGCAGGGTCAGGTGATGTGGGAGAGCAGTGTCAGTTTTTTGGGGGGCAGCAGCAGTGTCAGTTGATGGTGGCGCGCATTTCAGGGGATGATGGTAGCAGCAATGTCAGGTGTATGGTTTAAAACAGCAATGTCAGGTGATGGGGCAGCAGCGTGCAGGTAGTGAGGGGTGGAGCAGCAGGGGTAGTAACAGCAAAAATTAAGGGCCCGTAAAAGCAGGTATTAAGGGCAGTGACGCATGTTTTTTAAGGGAAATAAGAGCCGGTAGGGAGGACGAACAGCAGGTATTTAAGGGCAGTTTCAGCAGGTAGTGAGTGTTGTAAAAGCAGGTATTTTTGAGAGTAATAGCAAATAGTGAGGGCGTAACAGCAGGTAGGGGGCAGTGCAGCATAGGTGATGGGAACAACAGCACTAGTGGGGCAGAACAGTCAGGTATTTAAAGGGGAGTAACAGCAGGTATTAAGGGCAGTTAAAAAATAAGTGAGGGGGAGTAACAACAAGTATTTGGGGGGTAGTAACCGCAGGTATTAAGGGGAGTAACGAAGGTAGTGAGAGTTGTAACAGCTTTCATTAAGGAGAAAAAGCAGGTGGATGATGACCTTGTACTGGCAAGTCACGGCACTCTACTTTAAGTCTCCCCACGTCCCCCCTGGGGTGGGAATTTTTTAACCCCACAAGCTCCGCCACCTTCTCACAATGTGTCGCATCGTGCGAAAGTAAGCAGGAAAAGGAGTAATTAAGACTCCCCCAAGCTGTTTTGCTACCGCAAAAGGGAATTGCTTCAGGTTAAATTTACGGCAATACACTCCCCGATAATTTAATCATCAAACCTCATGGAAGACTCGTCGTTCAAGACACTACAAACATGACAATTCACTGTATCTCCGTCTCCATTCTTGAAGGCGAAACGCTCCATCTTTCTTAAAAGGCTTGCCAAGATCGTTACGTCTCTCTGAAGCACTGAAGATATCTGTCCAGAAACAACATTTGGACCTCGGGAGACAACATCACTGTGGCATGCAAAGAGTACGTAACCTTTATTCGGCGCATGGACCTAAGCTAGCCCGACTGTCTGCTGTCTCGCTCTGAGTTTAAGTTTGGCTTTTTGTCACGAGAAAAGCTGAGTTCTGTCTAAGAGTTGGATGGTTGAGAGGCACGGTTACCACTGGGAGGTGGGAGCCTAATACTGAGCCTTCTCGGGGTGGGGGTGTGGCATGCAAAGAGTACGTAACCTTTATTCGGCTCATGTACACACCCTCATTTACAGGCTATCTCCCCCAACCAGCGAACCAGGTGACTGAGGGTTGACGATGGGGCCCCATCGTTCGATCAGTACCCAGGTTCCAGCCAATGAGAAGATGGTTTTGGCAATCGCAGAGGTTATGTGGGTAACACTCTCCTGTCTGCCCTTGTCATTCCCATTCTAGAGCTGGTTGAAGCACGGTCTGCTCTCTAGTGGCTTCTATTCTGCCTTGCTTACCGTGGAGTGCACTAATACCTATCGCTGTACATAGTGTATATAGTGTACATACTTCTGTTCTAAATTGGTGAAGGATAATATAAGTCAAAACTTTTCTGCTGTGTTTATTTTGCTCCCTTTACACCCAGGATAACAGGCCATTTGGAATCCTGGGTTGTAATAATCACCAAAATCCCTAACGCTTCTTCAGTGATAAAGATCAATTTCTCAGACATGTTCATGGCTGCCCAAGCTCTGCTAGCTATCTCATATTATCACAATCGCCCAAGCCATATAGAACCAGAACGCTTCACACATGTCTCCCATTGCTGGACCTGCTACTACTATAATCACTCCACCAAGGACTGCCCCATCAAGGATAAGAAGTTCTGTTCTAAATGTGGGAATGATGGATGCGAATTCAGATCCTGCCTCATCACTACGGCTCCAACATGCAAGGGCAATCATCATACCCTTGCAGCTAAGTGCCCACTCAGGAAAGAAATCATATGAAAAAAAAAAAAATAAAGAAGATGTGAAGAAGAATAGTTCCAATTCACCGACATACGCAGCAGTACTGACACCACCAAGATTTTACACGCCACTTTACAGCAACTCCTTCTCTCCACTCCCCGACGGTGCTCCCTCCAAGGTGCTGTATGCACACCTTGCAAATGCAGCAATCCCCGGCACTTTCAACACCACCATAAACGAACTATTCTGTCTGAACATCATGCCTGCCATCAATTTCCCGAACTCCATACCTTCAGCCGACATCCTCAGGATACTTCCCAACGTCTTGAACTTTACTGCACCCGCAGACCTTTCTCCTTCTGCCCAAGCAAAAGTTCCTGAAGCCTCTACAACCACTTCCACCGCCGACAACGTTGTTTATTATGCCTCAAAAACCGCCTCCCACGTCTCCCAACCTGTTGATACACCACCAATACACCACTCCACTGTTTTTACCGACCCACAATCACCTGCCAGCACCATAGTAGACTCGTCTACTGAATCTACTTCCAAAGAAGGTATTGATGACTCCATCATACCCTCTTCAGAAAACCTTACCTTCTACACTTCATCTAACGCTGACACCATGACCCGCACTGAGCTCTACAAAGGCCTGGGTGCTGAAACTGTCAGGTTTACTTGTGAGTCACCTCTTCACTTCACACTTACCCAAGTTCTGGAGTTCATCACGCCTTTACGTTTCACATTTGGAAACAAGACTAAATTATACCACCTCTCTAGGAGCAGCTTCAAAAAATTTAATAATGGCTCCTCTTGTGGAGAAAAATCTCCAGTAAAAGGGGGTGGGGGTATATCTCAGCCCTCAGCCCCCTTCAGCTTTCTGAGGGACTTAACCCTCCCAGAAGGGACAAGTGGACTCTTCCTTGCACAAAAACTTTAATGAGAGATACATGTATGTACCACGTCTCTCTCTCTCTCTCCTCGTAAATAGAATTTCTGATCAACTTCACAATGAAGATTTAACGTAAGTAATTACTCTTTTCCCTATAGCAGGAAAATTAAGAGAAAACCTGCGCCCCACTTGGTCTACAAGTCAGGGACATTATGACTGCTAGTCTACAGATAAATAACATGAAACCTACCCTCTTGTATTAAATACTGTTGCACAGAGTAGCAACGAATGTATATAAAGCTGACTTCAGTATATTCCTTTGTGCGGACGATGAACTGGAGGGCGAAGAGGGCTGAGGCTCAGATTGCTTCAAGGAACGGACGAGACGTGTGTGTCACAAGGACATTGCCGCCTTATCATTAAAAGACAAAGGGACAGTAGTAACCAGTGCGTTCTTGACTCTTGTTCATTTTGACCATCTCAGGAAACTAGTAAAGTTAGACTAGTTCCCTTATACGAGTAAAGAAATTCGTGGTAGGACGAATCACGTAGTGTTTATAGCGTCTCTGTGTGACTTTCTTGATTGAACATCGGGAATGATGAAATATATAGTGTTATTTACTGTTCTCCCTGCTGTGGATAATTTCACGAAAGTATGAATTAATGATGGTACAGTATGACGTTGAGTGCAACCAGTCTGCAGTGATTGAACCGACATTCCGACGTTGTGTAAACATTGGTGGAACATTCACTGAACACTTTGTCAGTCTTCAATCAATCGTTTTAGGAGAACCAACAAAAACCCTTAGTACACCACGCACTTCGGATATTGAAATGTGGATAACGCTCCTATGGACAATTGTAATAACTCACTTGTTACTCAACAGCCGCTCTGTGGAAACGAACAGCATTCCAAAGGATTCCAGGAGCAGCTGCTGGAATCGAGTGAATTGATAAATAACTTTATCTTTCGTTTGTTTCATGCAGGAAAGTGTACTATCTAACCAGTTCTCCAGACCTCTACAACTGCCTCTAATCATGTCAAATAATACCACCGTGGGTGTACTCTGATGTTCTACCTGCAATTCTCACTCCTGCTACCTAGCCTGCTGCAACTTCTCAAGACTCTAGACCTCCAACTACAAGGCCTAACTGTCAACAGGCCTGTCCTCCTGTTTCTCCATTCTGTCCACGAGCGCCTGGGTGCGGGTTAAGCCTGGCACTTTCTGTACGACTGGACACTCCTTTCCAAAGTTATTCTTTGCTGTCCCATCTTCCCAGCTCACCCCACACGGGGTCTTACCTAATTCTCTGATCTTCTGAAGCATAACAGCAGTAGTGAGGGCAGTAACAGCAGGCATTAAGGCAGTAACAGCAGGATAGAAGGCAGTAAACAGCAGGTAATGAGGGCAGTAACAGCAGGTATTAAGGGCAATAACAACAAGTATTAAGGGCAGTAACAGCAGATAGTGAGAGCAGTAACAGCAGATAATGAAGGCAGTAACAGCAGGTAATGAGGGCAGTAACAGCAGGTATTAAGGGCAGTAACAGTAGGTATTAAGGGCAGTAACAGCAGATAGTGAGGGCAGTAACAGCAGATAGTGAGGGCAGTAACAGCAGATAATGAAGGCAAAAACAGCAGGTAATGAGGGCAGTAACAGCAGGTATTAAGGGCAGTAACAGCAGGTATTAAGGACAGTAACAGCAGGTAGTGACGGCAGTAACAGCAGGTATTAAGGGAAACAACAGCAGGTATTGAGGGCTGTAACAGCAGGTAGTGAGGGCTGCAACAGCAGGTAGTGAGGGCATTAACAGCAGGTAGAGAGGTTAGTAACAGTAGGTATTAAGTGCAATTACAGCAGGTAGTGAGGGCTGTAACAGCAGGTAGTGATGGCAGTAACAGCAGGCATTAAGGGCAGTAAAAGCAGGTAATGACGGCGGTAACAGCAGGTAATGAGGGCAGTAACAGGAGGAAGTGACGGCAGTAACAGCAGGTATTAAGGGCAATTACAGCAGGCAGTGAGGGCAGTATCAGCAGGTAGTGAGGGCAGTAACAGCAGGTAGTGAGGGCAGTATCAGCAGGTAGTGAGGGCAGTATCAGCAGGTAGTCAGAGCTTCACCATCAAATCGTGAAGGCAGCTGGCTTAGGTAGTGAGGGTAGCACCAGCTGGTAGGTAGTGATGTCATTTGTTAACAGGTGGCGGCACAACAGCAGCAGGTAGTGGAATCAGTAGCAGCAGAAGGTGGTGATAGCGACATGTGGTGATATCAGAAGCAGAAGTTGATATGTGGTGATATCAGAAGTAGCGTCAGGTTATAGGAGCAGAAACATCAGCAGCATCTGTTGGCATTTGCGTGTGCTGGCAGCAGTAGCAGATGTGCTGGCAGCAGCAGCAGATGTGCTGGCAGCAGCAGCAGATGTGCTGGCAGCAGTAGTAGATGTGCTGGCAGCAGTAGTAGATGTGCTGGCAGCAGCAGCAGCAGATGTCCTGGCAGCAGTAGCAGATGTGCTGGCAGCAGTAGTAGATGTGCTGGCAGCAGCAGCAGCAGATGTGCAGCAGGTGGTAGTGCAAGCAACAACGGTGCAGCAGGTGGTAGTGTAAGCATCAACGGTGCAGCAGGTGGTAGTGCAAGCATCAACGGTGCAGCAGGTGGTAGTGCAAGCATCAACGGTGCAGCAGGTGGTAGTGCAAGCAACAATGGTGCAGCAGGTGGTAGTGCAAGCATCAACGGTGCAGCAGGTGGTAGTGCAAGCATCAACGGTGCAGCAGGTGGTAGTGCAAGCATCAACGGTGCAGCAGGTGGTAGTGCAAGCAACAACGGTGCACCAGGTGGTAGTGCAAGCATCAACGGTGCAGCAGGTGGTAGTGCAAGCAACAACGGTGCAGCAGGTGGTAGTGCAAGCAATAACGGTGCAGCAGGTGGTAGTGCAAGCAACAACGGTGCAGCAGGTGGTAGTGCAAGCAACAACGGTGCAGCAGGTGGTGGTGCAAGAAACAACGGTGCAGCAGGTGGTAGTGCAAGCAACAACGGTGCAGCAGGTGGTAGTGCAAGCAACAACGGTGCAGCAGGTGGTAGTGCAAGCAACAACGGTGTAGCAGGTGGTAGTGCAAGCAATCAACGGTGCAAGCAGGTGGTAGTGCAAGCAACAACGGTGCAGCAGGTGGTAGTGCAAGCAACAACGGTGCAGCAGGTGGTAGTGCAAGCAACAACGGTGCAGCAGGTGGTAGTGCAAGCAACAACGGTGCAGCAGGTGGTAGTGCAAGCAACAACGGTGCAGCAGGTGGTAGTGCAAGCAACAACGGTGCAGCAGGTGGTAGTGCAAGCAACAACGGTGCAGCAGGTGGTAGTGCAAGCAACAACGGTGCAGCAGGTGGTAGTGCAAGCAACAACGGTGCAGCAGGTGGTTAGTGCAAGCAACAACGGTGCAGCAGGTGGTGGTGCAAGCAACAACGGTGCAGCAGGTGGTAGTGCAAGCAACAACGGTGCAGCAGGTGGTAGTGCAAGCAACAACGGTGCAGCATGGTGTAGTGCAACAACGGTGCAGCAGGTGGTAGTGCAAGCAACAACGGTGCAGCAGGTGGTAGTGCAAGCAACAACGGTGCAGCAGGTGGTAGTGCAAGAAATCAACGGTGCAGCAGGTGGTAGTGCAAGCAACAACGGTGCAGCAGGTGGTAGTGCAAGCAACAACGGTGCAGCAGGTGGTAGTGCAAGCAACAACGGTGCAGCAGGTGGTAGTGCAAGCAACAACGGTGCAGCAGGTGGTAGTGCAAGCAACAACGGTGCAGCAGGTGGTGGTGCAAGCAACAACGGTGCAGCAGGTGGTAGTGCAAGCAACAACGGTGCAGCAGGTGGTAGTGCAAGCACAACGGCGCAGCAGGTGGTAGTGCAAGCAACAACGGTTGCAGCAGGTGTAGTGCAAGCATCAACGGTGCAGCAGGTGGTGTGAAGCACAACGGTGCAGCAGGTGGTAGTGCAAGCAACAACGGTGCAGCAGGTGGTAGTGCAAGCAACAACGGTGCAGCAGGTGGTGGTGCAAGCAACAACGGTGCAGCAGGTGGTAGTGCAAGCAACAACGGTGCAGCAGGTGGTGTGCAAGCAACAACGGTGCAGCAGGTGGTAGTGCAAGCAACAACGGTGCAGCAGGTGGTTAGTGCAAGCAACAACGGTGCAGCAGGTGGTAGTGCAAGCATCAACGGTGCAGCAGGTGGTAGTGCAAGCAACAACGGTGCAGCAGGTGGTAGTGCAAGCAACAACGGTGCAGCAGGTGGTGGTGCAAGCAACAACGGTGCAGCAGGTGGTAGTGCAAGCAACAACGGTGCACCAGGTGGTAGTGCAAGCAACAACGGTGCAGCAGGTGGTAGTGCAAGCAACAACGGTGTGCAGCAGGTGGTAGTGCAAGCAACAACGGCAGCAGGGGTAGTGCAGCATCAACGGTGCAGCAGGTGGTAGTGCAAGCAACAACGGTGCAGCAGGTGGTAGTGCAAGCATCAACGGTGCAGCAGGTGGTAGTGCAAGCAACAACGTGCAGCAGGTGGTAGTGCAAGCAACAACGGTGCAGCAGGTGGTAGTGCAAGCAACAACGGTGCAGCAGTGGTAGTGCAAGCATCAACGGTGCAGCAGGTGGTAGTGCAAGCAACAACGGTGCAGCAGGTGGTGGTGCAAACAACAACGTGCAGCAGGTGGTAGTGCAAGCAACAACGGTGCAGCAGGTGGTGGTGCAAGCAACAACGGTGCAGCAGGTGGTAGTGCAAGCAACAACGGTGCAGCAGGTGGTGGTGCAAGCAACAACGGTGCAGCAGGTGGTAGTGCAAGCAACAACGGTGCAGCAGGTGGTAGTGCAAGCAACAACGGTGCAGCAGGTGGTAGTGCAAGCAACAACGGTGCAGCAGGTGGTAGTGCAAGCAACAACGGTGCAGCAGGTGGTGGTGCAAGCAACAACGGTGCAGCAGGTGGTTTAGTGCAAGCAACAAGGGTTTGCAGCAGGTGGTAGTGCAAGCAACAACGGTGCAGCAGGTGGTAGTGCAAGCAACAACGGTGCAGCAGGTGGTAGTGCAAGAAAACAACGGTGCAGCAGGTGGTGGTGCAAGCAACAACGGTGCAGCAGGTGGTAGTGCAACAACAACGGTGCAGCAGGTGGTAGTGCAAGCAACAACGGTGCAGCAGGTGGTAGTGCAAGCAACAATGGTGCAGCAGGTGGTAGTGCAAGCAACAACGGTGCAGCAGGTGGTGGTGCAAGCAACAACGGTGCAGCAGGTGGTAGTGCAAGCAAAA